>OZ007575.1:5375927-5383427 GCA_963931925.1 Onchidella celtica
GCCAAACCAGGATGTAGCTAAACTACTTCGTGCTGAGAAGACGCCATTTACAAGCAATACTAAGGTCCATTGAATGTCACGATTACACTGCCGCATTCGGGGAGATAACAAAACAAAACGCCGTATGGGCCAAGCTAGGTCAATTTCCTTTTTCAAACTCAGTTTAGAAATTGAAATGTGCTCCCTCTGTCTACTTGGGTCACTTTTGTAGTTTCTCTTGTTTTTCACAAAAAAATGGAAAATTGAATGAAGAAGGAAGCGCGTGCAACACGAATTCTTTTTTGTTTTGCTTTTGGCGATTCCTGGAAAAGTTTGTCTTTGACGTACCTCGTCTTTATCATGAACACATCACCACAGACGTGCCGGTGTCAACAAAGAAAACACCAGAAGGGAAAGAAAAACCACGAAAACTTTGTCCTATCTGAGACTCAAATCAAGTTTTCTCCGCTAGAATTATCGACGTCCGTGCACATACACAATTCTGTAACACACTCTGAATAATTTTGCTTTCATGTATTTACAAAAATTTAAAAAGCTTTCATTTATTAAAGAGCTTTGCTATTTGATATGGTCCACAGGACGTCATAGGAGATGTATTTTCAAGAGATGCTTCTGGTCCTGGCAGTTTCCACTAGATTTCGGATAATTTACACTTGCTGTACTAAAAAGGACATCGGCAGAGTTGTTATTTTTCTTCTGATTTTATTATACAAATGCATGCTTGGTGGATCTCTCTCTCTCTCTCTCTCTCTCTCTCTCTCTCTCTCTCTCTCTCTCTCTCTCTCTCTCTCTCTCTCTCTCGCTCTCTCTCACACACACAGAGCTAGAGAGAGAGAAAGAATGTATGTGACAATCTTGTGGCCAACTTTCGAAAAGATTGTTGTAGCAAAGAGACAAAACCTAGTCCTAGTCTTAGCCCTAACCTTAGGCTTAAATCCCCCCCCCCCCCCAAAAAAAAACAACAACTGATGCATATTACACACACAATCCATTTTGAGCAGATGTCACAGAAAATTATACCGAGAGGAGAGGATGGTAGGAAGGGCAGAGATGTGTACCTTCCATATAACAGTTTTGACCTTACGCGACCTGTAGCTTCAATATTACGTAGGTCATGTTTTGTCTTGCTGACTATTGTCATTAGATTCTCACTTGGCAGCTATCAGTAAAGTACTGAGGTTCCAGCAGGGCCACACAGTTTTACTCCCCCCCCCCCCCCCCCCTACTATGTGGACTTTTCATGCGCTTAGCTTCGATCCCCTTTCTTTCCTTGTACAAGCAAACAGCAATTAAAATAATGAGTGCCCAAGATAGAGCCTTGAGTTTCTGAAACTTGAAGCGGCATTTTGTAGGGGCGATTTGACTGTTTTCTTTAGAAACACACGGTGTTTTTTTGTTTTTTTGTTTTTAATAATCCAACAACATAATTTTCTGGAGAGAAAGGGAGTGAAGCCAAACTTTTTACTTTATTAGCATAAGAGAAAACTGTACATCCAATTTACAGAAACATTTTCTCACGCTTCGTGTACGTTTTTCACGTGCTGAGGGCACCCATTCTCTTTGTGTTTACGCACTTTACGAACAGCCCTTTGTATATTTCCCTGACAGAGCTACACAAGAAATACGACAGCCCAAAATCCAGCACTTTCTCAGAAGAACGGGAACCCAATTCTCCATTTTGTTATGGAACTGGAAGTGCGTGCAGTCACTGCGGGCTCTGTGAAGTTATTGTGTACTGGACAACACTGTGAGCCACTGAGTCACCCTTTGAGAGACTAACTTTTTTCACACCTGGATTTGAACTTTCATTCCAACAGCAAAAAGAACAGCGACTGTGTTCTGAGATTACAAGTCCAAGAGAAAAATATTACGTTTGGTAGCCATGATGGCACTTCCCCTTCACTCCCCCCCCCTCCCCCCCTCCCCCAAACCGCCAAAGAACATGAAGTTTCTTGTATTTCCAAGCTCAACCTGTGACCTAATAATGGCCGAAACCGGAATTTATTATTGTCGTTTTTTTCCTTTCCCTCCAGCTTGCCGGTTTGGCTGTGAAAAAACAACAACACAAAAAACTGTCCCCGAGGCTCTCTCAGAAGGGGACTGCTGGCTCCTCCTTGGCAAACTTTATGGCATTCTGGGCATGGGCCATCCTGAGGTCCCCGTGAATGGAGTTGAGCCAGTCTTTAACAACGTGGTACCTCAACAGACGAATAGTTGGTGATCCAATCAGTGTTTGACTTTTACTTGAACAGGTGTGTCAGACTTAGGCTGGTGACACACTGAGACAAGTTTGTTTCCTGCCCGTTTTGACTCAGTCAGCGAGATCTCTCTTTCAGCCAGTGGACTCAAGACGGTTTTGACGGCCCTGAACTAGTGAGGCAGACTTTTTTTTTTCAGACTGGCCAGTGCACGAGATCACCTGTTTAACTCAATAGTTCACCTCTCATGCTAAAATCAAGACAAAACCAGAATTGACACAGTGTGTCACCAGCCTAATGCTGTGCTGTTTCCTTCAGTCTGTTATGTGCATAAAACCATTGGACTTGGACAGTCATAAATTATTTCCCATGGCTGCATTTGTCTTGTAATTTTGATTCTCATTTTGACTTTTTGTCTCTTTTAATTTATCATCATCACCAACGACATTATCATCATCATCATCATCACCATCACCATCATCATCATCATCATCATGACCATTGTCATCATACCATCATTACCATCATCATGACCATTATCATCATACCATCATCATCAATACCGTCATCATCATCATCACCATCAAAATAATCACATTCTTCGTCATTGTCGTCACCTACATTTGGTTGCTAGTTGTTGCTGTCATTATCATCTCTCTCTCTCGCTCTCTCTCTCTTTCTCTCTTTCTTTCTCTCTTATTTGTGCCTGCAGCCTTTCCTCAGTTCGTTATGTACAATGATTACTGAAGGCTAAAAAGAAAGAAATGCTAGGAGATAACATGAACATTGCACTAAGACTTGAAATCTCTCCCTCCCTTCACAGAATTTTCTGACAGTTTCCCAAGCAATAACGCGAGGAATTCTCTGATTTGCCTTAAAAGTGGGTGAAATTTGTATTTAATTGTATTTAGCCAGGAAATACTTCAGAAAATTAATTATACAATAGATTCTATAAATATGAACAAAAATATACCAAGCTCTTGTTTATGCCAGGAAAATCAAATATCAATAAAAAAAAATGCTAAAAGGAAAACAATATGAACCAGCTGCCACTGAGTTATAAGAGCATAATTATCTATGGAACTGTAAGTCCCTTTTTTGCCTATTAAATACTCTAACCTGACTACACCCTAATCCAGTGACCCCCACACTTGCAACTGGTGGAGAACTGACCTTGGGAGGAGTTGACCAGAGCAAACAGGAGTGAATGCGACGACCTAATGGCCCTGTCCCAGTGAAGTTTAGGAAGAATTGCGAATGATATGCGGATAAAATTTGGGGTTATTCGCAAAACATTCGCCATATTCGTGAAATATGCTGAAATGATTCGGGCAACATCCTCACACGTTCGCAATCATCCGCACAGGGCCGTCTTTCCGCTCCCAGGATTTTTTAACAGCTCAAAATTTTGGTTGCGGATCAATTCCGTAACACATTCGCAAAGCGAACGTAAAATATTCGCAGTACACTCTCAAAACATTCGTTGTGCACCCGGTCATATTCGGTATGTTCCCGCCACTTTCCGCAACTGGTCATGCATTGCGGATAAGTAGCGAATTGGGAGAGAATGTATATGGGATAATTATGTAGCGTGCATATTACGTGTATAGGACGAACTGTAAGAAAGAGTAGCGAATGCATACAGAATGGCTACGAATAAAACGTAGATATAACGTGTGCTTTGCGTTTGACTTGCGATCAAAGTGCGAGAAAGGAGCGAAAGCATTACAAACATAAAACGGACATCAAAAGCACTATAGAAATGTATGAAAATTCTGCATTTCTTCATTTCCAGTCCAGCTGTTGAGAGGTGCACATCTCCCAATGGATCGCCAAAGACGAAATGTGATTATAGCAGCCATCCAAGAACATAACAATCAACTATTCCAAGTGCAGCAGTTGCTCCAGAGAAGAAGAAGGAGAAGAAGAAGAGAAAGAACTGTATGGGTAAGGCCATGGATCGCCAGAAGGCCAGAACTGGGTATCTACAACAGGCTGATGGTGGAGCTGAGGAATGAAGATCCACGTGCCTTCCAAAACTTCATGAGGATGCCCCCAGACATGTTTGATGAAATTGTGACAAGGCTCACTCCAAGATTGACCAAGCCAAAAATAAATTTCAGACCAAACATGGAGCCTGGTCTCAAGGTGGCAATTACGCTGCGTCACCTTGCCTCTGGTACAAAATACACTGACATGCAGTATGCTTGGAGGGTGCCACACAACACCATCAGCAAAGTTGTCAGAGAAGTATGTGAAGCCATAGTGGAGGAGTACCTTGATGAGCAGATGACTTGCCCCACCACTGAAGAAGAATGGCGGCAAATAGCTGATGACTGGCTGCAAAGGTGGAACTTCCCTCACACAATTGGTGCCACTGACGGCAAGCATGTGGCTTGCAAAGCTCCACCCAACACAGGATCAGAATACTTCAATTACAATGGTTTTTTCAGCATCATACTGTTTGGCATGGTCAGTTCCGACTACAAGTTCCTTTGGGCTGACGTATCAGGAAATGGCGCTGCATCAGATGCCCAAATCTACAACCACAGTGACTTGAAGCATGGTCTAGAAAACGACACCATCATGGGTTGGCCACGTCCAGATCCCTTGCCAAATGACATACAAGATGTTCCCTACTTCATTGTGGGTGATGATGCTTTCTCCCTGAAAACATTCCTGATGAAGCCATACAGCGCAAGAAACCTGACAAGGGAAGAGCGAATCTACAATTACAGATTGTCAAGGGCAAGAAGAGTGGTGGAAAATGCCTTTGGTATAATGGTAAATAGGTGCTGGGGTTGGAGTACGAGACCTTGATGCATCCCTTGACAGCATTGTAGGTGTAGAACTTGGAGATGGAGATGCCCACCTGGCTTCAGCATCACCAGCAGCCTTCTGCTTTCTCCTCCCCTGCTTCTGTGACTTCGGACGTGGGCTTGACATGCTCGCTTCAGTGGTTGTGGACAGAATAACGAAAAAACGAGAGCACGTCTCTTGTCGCAACTCAGACGCGGTGCGTGTGCAAAACTTCCGTGGTTTCCGCAACAGGTGCGCAATGTAATCGCTAAACGTACGCGATACTTCCGTAATGTTCGCAATGCGTCCGCAACTTATCCTCAATATATTCGTTATACATCCGTCAATTTCCGGTATGCTTGCTCAATATTTGCAATACATTCGTCTGTTTTTGACAATTTTTTCCCTCATCCGCAATCACATCCGCAATCATACGTTATGTTTCCGATTTTATTCGTCATACATTCTCTATACATTATTCATGTATTCGTAATTCTCACGTAATATTTTGCAGATTTTTACAACTTTCACTACGGATGATTGCGGATGATTCAACTTTCTATCCTCAATTCATTCGCAGTTTTTCCTCTCCTCACTGGGACAGGGCCTTAAGGCTGTTGGCAGTTCAGGATGGACGGGTGTAAGACGCAGTAAAAGTGTTCACTTAAAATTTCGGATAAAGACGGGACATAACAAGTTTTACCTGAACACTTACGCCGTGTCCTACACTCATTTTGAAGGAGTATCTGAAATTGAAAGGGCTCCACAACTCATGCATAAATTGATTTACCTAGTTTTGTAAAATGCTTTTTCCATTCTGCACAATAAATGTTTATGAGAAAAACAAAATGTGAAATGTGACATTTTGTTGGATTCCAATACATTAAAAAAAAAAAAATTAAACATTTTTGTTTTCGCCAGACAACGGGCCGCCAAAGAAACTGTGAAGTCTTTTTCCCCCCACATTTCTCATGTCAGAGTGTGCACGTTTGATGTTTTATTGGTCATATCAAAAGCCCACACACACACACGCACACACACACACAAATACTTTTCTTTCGAAGAGATAAAAATGATCTTTAATAATTTTGTATCAAAGGAAAAGCGCTGAACCAGAAACTGGTTTACTTCATTAGGGGATCCACTATCACTAGTATCAGAAAGACAATGACTTCGTCCACGACTGATCAAATAAATAGCATTTTCATACTCAACCAAGGGGTCTTCTATAAGACTTTTGTTAGGGAATCTTGGTATTTTGCATTATAAGCTCTAGCTGAACACAACTCAGCTTAATTTTCTCTATTCAGCTTTGTAATTAGATCGTTGTCAGATAGCAACAGCTCTTCCGTAAAGTGTGTACACTCCGGGGGAAGAGGTTGGGGGGGGGGGGTGCCCCCAGCCTATGAAAAGTGTGCGGAGGGGGGGGGGGTGTTCTGTAAAGTGTACGTACGTTTTCCAGTTAGGGACATACACTGAAAAGTTTCGTTTTTTTTTTTTTTCGTACAACATGAAAAGAAGAATTGTAACATGAGAGTCAAATAAAGCCTTGATTGTAATGAAACAAGTCAAACTGTCATTTAAAGTTTCAGAATATCAATAATTTATCATGGTCGTTTAGGCTAACATGTTTAATGGTCGCACAACGCGCGCACAGGGAGGGGGTGGAGGTGGTTTGACTCCGAGGGGGGAAGAATGGGGGGGGGGAATCGCTAAGGTCGAGCGTACATACTTTAAGGACGGGCCCCCTAAAGCAACAACAACAACAACAGCTACATGCAACATTTCAAATCAGCAGAAGCATTGAAATATCTGACTTTGATCCGCTATCCGAAGGGATTAGAACCATTTGTTCCCTGTCCTGCTGTTTTTGCGTTACTGATCAACTTGATTGCCATTTCATTGAATCTTCTTTGTCTTTTCTTCTTTTACGTTACTGCGGTTTTTTCTTTGTTTTCGTTTCTCGTACAATTGGTGTTATTAATGGTAACAATCGCCTGGGAAATCCCAACGTTACGTGCATTAGAATCTTCGCCTCTCAAAACTTCAAGATATACCGGTAATCAACAATCTCTGAAACAAAAGGAGTTTAGTGTGTTGACAAACTATTTAAACATAAACTACAAAACTTGTGTAAGGAAGCAGCAGGGCTTGGAAAAACAGTTAAAATATGACACAAAAGAAAAAAAAAAGTATATAGCTGACCCCGTGATGAAAAGGCACAATGTATTTGCACAACTGCAGATGGTAACTGGTTTTTTACCAAATATTCTGTGAACTCTAAGATTTTTTTTCTATTGATTGAGCCGGAGTTCAGTGTTCAAATGCTTACTTGTATGAACTAAAATGTATTTCAGATAAAGAATACAATTCAGGTAAAAGTGGCCTTTCCTGTCCTTTGAAATTATTGCCTTCGCACTATTTCTGTTTCATAATAGGGCCAGGGATATATACTGTGTTGTTTCGTTTTGGAAACAAACAATAAAGAGATTGTCATATAAAT
>OZ007575.1:5388427-5408427 GCA_963931925.1 Onchidella celtica
AACAGACTTGACTCAGTACGTTACAAAACCAAAGCAAAACAGACTTGACTCAGTACGTTACAAAACTGAGATAAAACAGACTTGACTCAGTATGTTACAAAACTGAGACAAAACAGACTTGACTCAGTACGTTACAAAACCAAAGCAAAACAGACTTGACTCAGTGCGTTACAAAACCAAAGCAAAACAGATTTGACACTGTACGTTACAAAACACAGACAAAACAGACTTGACTCAGTACGTTACAAAACTGACACAAAACAGATTTGTCTCAGTGCGTTACAAAATCAAAGCAAAACAGACTTGACTCAGTACGTTACGTTACAAAACCAAAGCAAAACAGATTTGACTCTGTACGTTACAAAACCAAGACAAAACAGACTTGATCCACTGCACCATGGGCCTTCGGGAAATGGGTTTGTGTATGACAGTTGAAAACCCTCGATATTGCATATATCGTTCACAAGCACGAGTCCCTCTGTCCTTACTTCAATGACATGGTAAATTATACATGTCTTCCTGGTTGTTCAAAAGATCTGCAAATATCCCTGGCCATGTCATGAACTATACAGGTGTAGTCATACAGCTGGAGATGATGACTGTTTTTTGCCCAAAAATGCCATGGACCCCTTGAAAGACTTTCTTGCTCTTCTCTTTTATTGTTTGAATAGGATGCAAAGATTTCAAATGGGCTTTTTCTATGTCTGTGTCTAGGCTAATGATTATATTTCAAGAAAGAGGATTATTTTTCTTCACCAACGGAGCTCTGAACGCTCTAAGCCTATCCCGCACTGAGTCAAGCCTACTTGGCCTCGTTTTTTTAGCACCACAGCGTTAAACGGGACTTTACACTCAAGTGAGTTTGATACAAATCTCTTGCACTGTTTTATTCAAGGCAGTTCCAAGCCTGAGTCAAAACCTACACAAGATAAACTTGACGCAGTGCGCTACTGGCCTAATTCTTATTGTACAGGCAGTTTCCACCTCATCTTGTCATCGTCTTTTCCAGGTTTCTCGTGTATTCTATGAACAAACAATCTGGGGCTATTTATCTGGTCAGTGAAGTCAACAAATTGCTGACCTGACCTGATCTAACGACACAACAACACAACTTCTGGACATTTGTCATGGGCTATAAATATAACTGGTCAAGTTTTGTTGACGCGGGCATAGCCGGGTCATCATGACTTCCACCTTAAAGATCTTTATAAATACAGTGGACCTTTCGTCCTAGGCTATTAGATAACTTCAAGAAACGTTGTAGCTGTTTCATGCCGAGATGTTCGCTGCGCCATCTCTCTCTCTCTCCAACCACAGACTGAGGAATGACCAGACCTATCCATACCACTGTGTGACGTCACAAAGCTTGGGATTTGTGGTCTGTGGGATTAAACGGGAACTCACGCACTCGGGAGACTGAGACAATTGTGTCTCGCTGGTTGATGCAAAAGATGTCCAAGTATAAGTCAAAACCGCCGCAAAACAAACTAGATTCATTGCGCTATTGGCCTACAATTGACATGCAGGCGCAATAAGATTGAAAAGCAGTAATGTATTACGTACAGACTGGTTTATGGAAGCTGGGGAAATCATCAAAATTTGACATTAGCTTTGTGCCACGAACTTCCAACATTCCGGGCGGTTTTAATTATGTTCATTTAAATGCTTGCGTGAAGAAATTCATATCCATCATAAATGTCAGTCACCCGTTTCTTCAAATTTCTAGACCGCCCATGAGCAACAGAATAATACACATAAAGCAAGCAGAGAAAGGTACAGGAGATATTCTTTGCCTTCCACAATTCACCTCAACAAGACATTATAGTTAGATGTCTGCCAGATTTCAGGTTCCTTACCGTGTCACTTTGTGTATGCCTGTCAGTGGGTTTACTGAGTTATGATATAAATGTATATAACGATACGTAATATGGGTGCACAAGGTATGTGCTCTTAAACGTCCTGTGAAAGAGAATTTCTCTCATGAGATAAAGAGTGACACTCTTATCTAATCGTCCTGGTTGAGAATTACTGTACAGGAGTGAGGGGACCACTGCAACTAAAAAAATAACTGAATACTAGAAATACTCTACAATGATAGAATGACTGAAAGAGAGAAGAGAGGAAATTAAGAATGCAAAGAAGACAGACAAATAGGATGAACAGAAAAGAAAGAAAGAAAGAAAAGGCTGATTCGTTACTCTTACAAGTGGATCTGTAGCTTTTCTTTTCTCCTTTCTACATGCCCTGACTTGGTTTATTTGTAGAGTGGGTAGAGGGGTTGGTGAAGATTACAAGAGAACGGTAACATGATGGTACAGAACAACTGAAAAAAGACTCTTCCATTCAAGCCCAAGCGAGCACAGCTCCACCAAAGACAGTGTCCGAATTCACTGCACGAACTGTCAATATATGTCTTACTGACAATCTTGTGTTGATGAAACGGCAGGTAGAATGTGTAGATTGTGGAAACAGTGTCCGTGCTGACTTTCTGGAGCAAGGTTACTGGAAGCCGGAACTGGTCCTTGCATTTAGCGGGGCTTGGTACATACCGTTCTATCTATCTATCTATCTATCTATCTATCTATCTATCTATCTATCTATCTATCTATCTATCTATCTATCTATCTATCTATCTATCTATCTATCTATCTATCTATCTATCTATCTATCTACTCGTCTATCTATCTATCTATCTATCTATCTATCAATCTATCTATCTATCTATCTATCTATCTATCTATCTATCTATCTATCTATCTATCTATCTATCTATCTATCTATCTATCTATCTATCTATCTATCTATCTATCTACTCGTCTCCCTGTCTGTCTGTCTATCTATCTATCTATCTATTCCTGTCTATCTATCTATCTATCTATCTATCTACTCGTCTCCCTGACTGTCTATCTATCTATCTATCTATCTATCTATCTATCTATCTATCTATCTATCTATCTATCTATCTATCTATCTACTCGTCTATCTATCTATCTATCTATCTATCTATCTATCTATCTATCTATCTATCTATCTATCTATCTATCTATCTATCTATCTATCTATCTATCTATCTATCTATCTATCTATCTATTTATCTAATCTATCTATCTATCTATCTATGTATCTATCTAATTTATCTATCTATCTATCTATCTATCTATCTATCTATCTATCTATCTATCTATCTATCTATCTATCTATCTATCTATCTATCTATCTATCTATCTATCTATCTATCTATCTATCTATCTATCTATCTGCATCACCAGCAAAAGTGGTACAAGTACGAGAAGGCAACAAGAGCGATACATTGCCAACAATGCTGTCAACCAACTGGTATGTCACGTACACCTGAACTACCCCTCAAGGATCTATGGAAACATGAAGTTAAGACGCTCTAACCAGCAAACAGATAGTTTTAGTGTGCGTGTGTGTGCATTCCTAGACCTAAATACAGAATGCCATGTCAATTGAAAACCTGTACGAACTTTCAGGAATCGTGAGCTCAATGTTTCCTAGAAACGACCTAGAGGGGGGAGGGAAGGGGGGGGGGGGAGAAGCAGGGGTACCGCCACATATAATATCATGATAAACTATTCTACCGCAAAAGTTAGTAAGTTAGTATTTTGTTTCTTTAAAAATGTCATTAAAAAGTAAATTACCGATCTACGTTAGTGTTCTGATTTTCTTATTTATAATCTATATATCTATATATATATATATCTATATATATAATTGGGTAAAATTGGACGGTTGTGCTCTATAGCTGAAAAAACTATTGAACGTAGAGCCATGAAAAAATTACTGAAAGTAGTTCAAAGACTGAGCAAGGTTTGTATCAATTCATTTTAATGATGCAACAACCTCAAAAATTTAGAAAAATAGAAAACCAAATGGGCCGTTCGAGGTTTTCCGATTCGTCATTTTTACAGCTCAGACAGGGCCGAGTGTAGTAAGATATTTTGGTAACTCGAAACTTTGGTCACCTAAGGCTCAGGAACCCCATCACACTCAGGCTTCAAACTTTGCACAACAGCATATTATCAATACGAAATTAACATAGGCTATATTAGAAATTATGAAATATTCAGGCTTCTACGTTTCATTTTTCATGGTTTCGGCATCATTTAGATCTATTTCGAGTCATGTTTCGCCATTTTAAGGTTTCGTTATCACTTCCTGCGATGTGTTCACTATCAAACACACTAACCAGTGCGCAAATCATGCTATTGTACGGGACGCGCAAGGTATCAACTCACAAAGGCAGAGCAGTAAGACTTAATTAAAAACAAACAAACAAAAATAAAATAGACAAATAGGAACAGGCAAGATGAAGCAGGTCCATTATAACCACCCAGAACTGAAACTAATATTCAAACCGATTTATCCCGGGCAGGGCCGGGGACCTCAGCTAGTTTGTTATAATATTATTCCTTTGCAGCTATTCTCTTTCTCTCCTCTCCCACTATCTCCCCCTCTCTCTGTTTGGTTGTCTGTCTGTCTCTCTGCTGTCTGTTTGTCTTTCTCCTCCCCCCTCTCTCTCTGTGTTTCTCCCTCTCTGTGTTTGCCTGTCTTTATCTGTCTCTCCCCTCTCTCTCTCTTTCTCTCTCTCTCTCTATCTCCCCTTTTCTCTCTTTCTCTCTCCCTTCTCTCTCTCTTTCTTTCTCTCCCCCCTCTCTCTTTCTCTCTCTCTATCTCCCCTCTCTCTCTTTCTCTCTCCCTTCTCTCTCTCTCCCTCCTCACCCCTCTCTCTCTTTCTCTCTCCCTCTCTCCCTGTCTTTCTTTCTTTCTCCCGTCTCTCTCTCCCCTCTCTCCCTATCTGTCTCTATCTCCCCCTCCCTCTGTGTGTTTGTCTGTCTCTCTGCTGTCTGTCTGTCTTTCTCCCCTCTCCTCTCTCGTCTCTCTCTCTGTTTCTCTGTCTCTTCCTCTCTCATACCTCTCTCTCCCCTCTCTCTCTTTCTCTCTCTCCCTGTTTGTCTTTGACTGTCTTTCCTTCTCTCCCCCTCTCTCTCTTTCTCTCTCTCCCTGTTTGTCTTTGTCTGTCTCTCCCTCTCTCTCCTCTACCCGCCTCCCTACGCCATGAATGACCTCCAACAATCTGACACATCTATTAGTTCACACAGTTTAAATATCACCTCTCCTACTCTGCTTGAACCGGCCCAGTGATGTACAATACATGACGTATGTTGCTAATATTGACATGGCCAACAGTTTATTGTTATTAAATTTTAAGCACACGTGGAAAGTAAATGTTTGACCTCTCTTTTTTTTCTCTCCTTGTTGATATAAACTTAATACATCGCACTGATACAATATCTCACACTGCATAATTATGTGTGTGTGTGTGTGTGTGTGTGTGTGTGAGGGTGACTGTGTATGTGTTTGTGTGCTAGTGGTTTGGAGTCTTCTTTAGAAAAGGTGGAGCGTAATATTTCTCTCCCATTCTCTTTCTCTCCCTCTCTCTATATCTCTGTTTTGCTGCCTCTGTCTCTTTTTATCTCCCTCTCTCTCTTTCGAATCGCCGCCACTCTTTCACTCTTTCTCCGACACTGAGTTTCTCATAAATGAATGCGGAATTATGGGTACCAATCATCGAAGATCTGTGTTCCATGATGACAGTGCAGGCCTTCATCTAACGAAGAAGAATATAATGTGAACGGTCAACGTAATTTTGGCGTAAGTCTGACGTTTGTTCAGAGGGTTCTAACTGAACACAAAGTAATCAGCTCAGTGTTCATGTATATAGCAATAACAACTTTAAGGTTGGGGGCTCTACAGACCATGTAGCCCCCAAATGACTCACAGTAGGCCTATCATATTTGTGAGTAGCTCGGGGCTCGGGCTCAAAGACCAAATTCCTAAGAAAACCCCTCCGAGGGGGTTAAGGGGGAACATTTTTATAAGGAAATTGAGATTTGCTTGTATTATGAAAGATTAGCCAATATTTCGCTTGAAATTGTCTTTAAAATATTTTGATTTTTCAATTCAAAGAGGTCTAAAAATTTCGCTTAAGTCCAACTTCGCCATATCCACTCACACGCTATTAACGTTTGGCCAATTTCCAAACTAGTCACAGTGGCAACGTTGATCTTTGTAACCAGTTAGCCTAACTGAGGCTTAACCTTAACCCTAGCCCCAACTCCCAAACCTTCCCCAGAAAATCACTCTGCAAGCAAAAAGCAATTTGGCCACATGACGTAAACAGTTCCTTCAGAAAAAAAAAAAAACCCAACTGTGACGTATAAGGACTTCAGATAATGATGTCACGCCATACTCAACTCGTTGAGAAAATTTACAGGCGTATCTTAATGAAGAAAACAGGTTGAGAACCACCGGCTGAAGGCAACTGATTCCCAACGACTTACTGCAGAATTGGCACCAAAGAACAAACCAAGTTAAGGCTTTCTAGCGAGAGAGCAGGCAGGCCCGGGGGTGCATTCAGTAAACATGTTTCATAATGCTGAAGTGCATAATTTTAGACCAACATTCACGCCAGTCAAGCGTGTCTTGGACGACGGCGAGCTTTTCAATGTTTCAAGGATTTTCTTTGAGTGTATATCAGATAAGAACATTAAATAGTGTTGTGTCGTACGTGGGGTTTAAAGAATAACACAAACCCTTCTGCAGGGTACGTAGAGGTAACATTTATTTACGACAGACATAGGTTTATATGAAGAATATGATAATTAACGTGTCTGTGCAGATGTACGTTGTACACAAAGGCTATTCAGCTTATACCTGAACACTGCACAGATACAAGTTGTACAATTAGACATCTACAACTCCGACTGACTAAACTTCCAAACATCTCGCATATTTAGTCAAACATGCACAATTAATACTCGTTTTTTCACGCTGCCAGCGTACAGCGACCCTAGCATAGGACAGGTCGAAGGAGACAAAGGACAGGGTTAAGCATCAGGAAGGTTCTGACCACGGAAAGTACAGAAATGAAAACGCCAGGCCACACCGAGTGTGTGGTCTACAAGGCGTGAGACCGACACAACAAATCGATATTATTACATTGTTATTAAAAAAAGGAGAAATTCATAAACCGACCAACCATACATTATACAGTGTACACAATTAATTGCCTTCATTCTATGGAAACTTGCTAGAAACGTGCTTTTTGAGCTAGTCTTCCCAGCATGTGGGTCTTGTTCACTTAGAGTAGACTGCGTTGGCTGAGCAGGGTCGACTGCATGGAAGATGGCCGGACGCTGAGAGACATCCTGTATGGAGAACTGGCGTCTGGGAGGAGAATCACTACTGGCCGCCCAGAACTGCAGTTTGCGGGTGGTTGATGGGCCCGTCTGCAGCTCGGGTCTCCTCCTGTCCTGTCATTCTGTTACATTCTGTTTAATGTCTTACTTTTTCCTGTGTTAGCTCTTTATTTTAGAAGGTTTCGCTGCCACCAGCATATGCGCCTCACTTTCCTTGTTTTTATTTTTCTTGTTGTGCCAGGGATTCGTTTTTTTAGAATTTTGCCCGGGCAGTGGCCTGTCCGGCCTGCTCTTTTTGATTTCCAACTGCCAAGGTATCCTTAATTTGCCCAGCTAGCATACGGGCCATCCGAATTTTTCGTCTTTATCCGAGAAGTCTAGGTGCTCGAGTCTACCTACCTCAGGATCAAGTACAGGAAAATGTGAGAAAAATCCCAAACTTCCAACATGCCTGCACCTACGGGTATTCGAACCCGGGACCTTCAGCACCAGAGGCGACCACTTTGCCTTCAGGCCACTGTGTCCCCTCCCAGCACAAAGGGACCCTTTTGTCGTGTCGACGTGCTGTCTCTTAACTCAAGACTCAAACTCAGAAGTGCAGTTCATGGACTACTTTATGCAAACGGAGAGCTTGTCGATGACGGCGCTATGTGGCAAAACACCAAAGTCAATCGCGATCTCATCTCTTGTTTGTTCCAGCTCCACTTTTTGCTCAACTGAGAAATTCGACGTTAAACGTTTGCGGCTTTAGTATTATGATAAAGAGTTAGAATAAATCGGAACTGTGAAACAGCTTGATACGTGCCAGAACACACTTTAAACAAGTGTCAAAGTCTACATTTGTTATATATCTGCTACATACTAAAAGATCTCCAGTTTTTCAGAAAATAGAGCTGGAACAAACAGGAACTAAAGTCGCGAGATTCACTTTTGAACGTCACTTTATATAAAAAATGAAATGTCCTCTGTATTTCTATCTGGTCATAATTTGATACCTCTAATGGTTTCTTCGGTCATCACAAAATGGAACGTTGGAAAAAGAATAAAGCTGTGTGCGGGGTGCCGGTCTGGGCACAATGCGAATGTTTTCTTTTCTTTAGTGTATTCTGCAAATTTTTACGTGTGGCATGTACTGTCTTTTCCCACAGCACTGCAAAATTTTGCGTGTGGCATGTACTGTCTTTTCCCACAGTACTGCAAAATTTTGCATGTGGCATGTACTGTCTTTTCCCACAGCACTGCAAAATTTTGCGTGTGGCATGTACTGTCTTTTCCCACAGCACTGCAAAATTTTGCGTGTGGCATGTACTGTCTTTTCCCACAGCACTGCAAAATTTTGCGTGTGGCATGTACTGTCTTTTCCCACAGCACTGCAAAATTTGGATACCCGGGGGAGGGAGGGGGAGGGGAGGGGCTTTAATTTTTTAAGAGTTGGTAACCTGGAGCCAGCAGTTATGACCCAGTTATTTGATCTGGTCTTATGTCATGTGCATATTATGTAAGGTGAACAGGATAGGATTATTCCATGCTTTGAATGCTGGCAGTTTCTTTTCTATATCTTTTCAATTCTTAAACACACACACACACACACACACACGCGCGCGCGCGATCACACACAACCTAGATTAACCTCATGCCTGTGAAGGTGCAGCAACTGGCATAGGGGCTTTACATAGAGTACATACTTTCGGAACAGGGGGTAAGGGAGGGGGGTTGGGGAAGGGGAGTTGGCTGTAATCCAAAAAAAAGGATTGAAACTTTTGGGGTGGGTGAATCAAACCTATTAACGAAACAGTCTGGGAACTTCCCACGAGGGGGGGGGGAGATGGGCGGCAAAGGAAGGCGGGAGAAAAAGGGAAGGGAAAGGGGAATGTGGGAGGGAAGGGAGGGGAGGGGATGAAGAGAAAGAAGGAGGGGGAAAGACAAGGAATGGGAAAGACAAGGAATGGGAAAGACAAGGAATGGGAAAGACAAGGAATGGGAAAGACAAGGAATGGGAAAGACAAGGAATAGGAAAGACAATGAATGGGAAAGACAAGGAATGGGAAAGACAAGGAATGGGAAAGACAAGGAATGGGAAAGACAAGGAATGGGAAAGACAAGGAATGGGAAAGACAAGGAATAGGAAAGACAAGGAATGGGAAAGACAAGGAATGGGAAAGACAAGGAATGGGAAAGACAAGGAATGGGAAAGACAAGGAATAGGAAAGACAAGGAATGGGAAAGACAAGGAATGGGAAAGACAAGGAATAGGAAAGACAATGAATGGGAAAGACAAGGAATAGGAAAGACAATGAATGGGAAAGACAAGGAATAGGAAAGACAAGGAATAGGAAAGACAAGGAATAGGAAAGACAATGAATGGGAAAGACAAGGAATAGGAAAGACAAGGAATAGGAAAGACAATGAATGGGAAAGACAAGGAATAGGAAAGACAAGGAATAGGAAAGACAATGAATAGGAAAGACAAGGAATAGGAAAGACAAGGAATAGGAAAGACAATGAATGGGAAAGACAAGGAATAGGAAAGACAAGGAATAGGAAAGACAAGGAATAGGAAAGACAATGAATGGGAAAGACAAGGAATGGGAAAGACAAGGAATGGGAAAGACAAGGAATGGGAAAGAGAAGGAATAGGAAAGACAAGGAATAGGAAAGACAATGAATGGGAAAGACAAGGAATAGGAAAGACAATGAATGGGAAAGACAAGGAATAGGAAAGACAAGGAATAGGAAAGACAATGAATGGGAAAGACAAGGAATAGGAAAGACAAGGAATAGGAAAGACAAGGAATAGGAAAGACAAGGAATAGGAAAGACAATGAATGGGAAAGACAAGGAATGGGAAAGACAAGGAATGGGAAAGACAAGGAATAGGAAAGACAAGGAATGGGAAAGACAAGGAATGGGAAAGACAATGAATGGGAAAGACAAGGAATAGGAAAGACAAGGAATGGGAAAGACAAGGAATAGGAAAGACAATGAATGGGAAAGACAAGGAATAGGAAAGACAAGGAATGGGCAGGAGAAGGAATGGGAAAGACAAGGAATGGGCAGGAGAAGGAATGGGAAAGACAAGGAATGGGCAGGAGAAGGAATGGGAAAGACAAGGAATGGGCAGGAGAAGGAATGGGAAAGACAAGGAATAGGAAAGACAATGAATGGGAAAGACAAGGAATAGGAAAGACAATGAATGGGAAAGACAAGGAATAGGAAAGACAAGGAATAGGAAAGACAAGGAATGGGAAAGACAAGGAATAGGAAAGACAAGGAATAGGAAAGACAAGGAATGGGAAAGACAAGGAATAGGAAAGACAAGGAATAGGAAAGACAAGGAATAGGAAAGACAATGAATAGGAAAGACAAGGAATGGGAAAGACAAGGAATGGGAAAGACAAGGAATAGGAAAGACAAGGAATGGGAAAGACAAGGAATAGGAAAGACAATGAGTGGGAAAGACAAGGAATAGGAAAGACAATGAATGGGAAAGACAAGGAATAGGAAAGACAAGGAATAGAAAAGACAAGGAATAGGAAAGACAAGGAATGGGAAAGACAATGAATGGGAAAGACAAGGAATGGGAAAGACAAGGAATAGGAAAGACAATGAATGGGAAAGACAAGGAATAGGAAAGACAATGAATGGGAAAGACAATGAATGGGAAAGACAAGGAATGGGAAAGACAAGGAATGGGAAAGACCAGGAATGGGAAAGACAAGGAATAGGAAAGACAATGAATGGGAAAGACAAGGAATGGGAAAGACAATGAATGGGAAAGACAAGGAATAGTAAAGACAATGAATGGGAAAGACAAGGAATAGGAAAGACAATGAATGGGAAAGACAAGGAATAGGAAAGACAATGAATAGGAAAGACAAGGAATAGGAAAGACAAGGAATGGGAAAGACAAGGAATAGGAAAGACAATGAATGGGAAAGACAAGGAATAGGAAAGACAATGAATGGGAAAGACAAGGAATGGGAAAGACAAGGAATGGGAAAGACAAGGAATGGGAAAGACAAGGAATGGGAAAGACAAGGAATGGGAAAGACAAGGAATGGGAAAGACAAGGAATGGGAAAGACAAGGAATCGAAAAGACCATGAATGGGAAAGACAAGGAATAGGAAAGAGAAGGAATAGGAAAGACAAGGAATGGGAAAGACAAGGAATGGGAAAGACAAGGAATAGGAAAGAGAATGAATAGGAAAGACAAGGAATGGGAAAGACAAGGAATGGGAAAGACAAGAAATGGGAAAGACAAGGAATAGGAAAGAGAAGGAATAGGAAAGACAAGGAATGGGAAAGACAAGGAATGGGAAAGACAAGGAATGGGAAAGACAAGGAATAGGAAAGACAAGGAATGGGAAAGACAAGGAATAGGAAAGACAAGGAATAGGAAAGACAAGGAATAGGAAAGACAAGGAATGGGAAAGACAAGGAATGGGAAAGACAAGGAATAGGAAAGACAAGGAATAGGAAAGACAAGGAATAGGAAAGACAAGGAATGGGAAAGACAAGGAATGGGAAAGACAAGGAATAGGAAAGACAATGAATGGGAAAGACAAGGAATGGGAAAGACAAGGAATCGAAAAGACCAGGAATGGGAAAGACAAGGAATAGGAAAGAGAAGGAATAGGAAAGACAAGGGATGGGAAAGACAAGGAATGGGAAAGACAAGGAATAGGAAAGAGAAGGAATAGGAAAGACAAGGAATGGGAAAGACAAGGAATGGGAAAGACAAGGAATAGGAAAGACAAGGAATAGGAAAGAGAAGGAATAGGAAAGACAAGGAATCGGAAAGACAAGGAATAGGAAAGAGAAGGAATAGGAAAGACAAGGGATGGGAAAGACAAGGAATGGGAAAGACAAGGAATAGGAAAGAGAAGGAATAGGAAAGACAAGGAATGGGAAAGACAAGGAATGGGAAAGACAAGGAATGGGAAAGACAAGGAATGGGAAAGACAAGGAATAGGAAAGAGAAGGAATAGGAAAGACAAGGAATGGGAAAGACAAGGAATAGGAAAGAGAAGGAATAGGAAAGACAAGGAATGGGAAAGACAAGGAATAGGAAAGACAAGGAATAGGAAAGAGAAGGAATAGGAAAGAGAAGGAATAGGAAAGTGAAGGAATAGGAAAGAGAAGGAATAGGAAAGAGAAGGAATAGGAAAGAGAAGGAATAGGAAAGAGAAGGAATAGGAAAGACAAGGAATAGGAAAGAGAAGAAATAGGAAAGACAAGGAATGGGAAAGACAAGGAATAGGAAAGAGAAGGAATAGGAAAGACAAGGAATGGGAAAGACAAGGAATGGGAAAGACAAGGAATGGGAAAGACAAGGAATGGGAAAGACAAGGAATGGGAAAGAGAAGGAATGGGAAAGACAAGGAATAGGAAAGACAAGGAATGGAAAGACCAGGAATAGGAAAGACAAGGAATGGGAAAGACAAGGAATGGGAAAGAGAAGGAATGGGAAAGACAAGGAATAGGAAAGACAAGGAATGGAAAGACCAGGAATAGGAAAGACAAGGAATGGGAAAGACAAGGAATGGAAAGACAAGGAATAGGAAAGACAAGGAATGGGAAAGACAAGGAATAGGAAAGACAAGGAATGGGAAAGACAAGGAATGGGAAAGACAAGGAATGGGAAAGACAAGGAATGGAAAAGAGAAGGAATGGGAAAGACAAGGAATGGGAAAGACAAGGAATAGGAAAGACAAGGAATGGGAAAGACAAGGAATGGGAAAGACAAGGAATCGAAAAGACCAGGAATGGGAAAGACAAGGAATGGGAAAGAGAAGGAATGGGAAAGACAAGGAATGGGAAAGACAAGGAATGGGAAAGACAAGGAATGGGAAAGACAAGGAATCGAAAAGACCAGGAATGGGAAAGACAAGGAATGGGAAAGACAAGGAATGGGAAAGACAAGGAATAGGAAAGACAAGGAATGGGAAAGACAGGGAATGGGAAAGACAAGGAATAGGAAAGACAAGGAATCGAAAAGACCAGGAATGGGAAAGACAAGGAATGGGAAAGACAAGGAATGGGAAAGACAAGGAATAGGAAAGACAATGAATAGGAAAGACAAGGAATGGGAAAGACAAGGAATGGGAAAGACAAGGAATGGAAAAGACCAGGAATGGGATAGGGAAGGAATGGGAAGAGCATGGAAGAGGGGAGAAGGAAGAGAGGGGGAGAGAAAGAGAAGGTTAGGACAGGGCCGGGAGAACAGAGGGGTTTATCCCAAGAGCCGCCAGCTGCACTTGCAGGTTATTTCATACACTGTTACAAAAAATATATCTGACTAGCTGAGGTCGCCGGCAATGCCCGAGATAAATCGGTTTGAATATTGGTTTTAGTTCTGGGTGGTTATTATGGACCTGCTTCATCTGGCCTGTTCCTATTTGTTTATTTTATCTTTGTTTGTTTGTTTTTAAATAAGTCTCACTGCTCTGCCATTGTGATTTGACACCCTGCGCATCCCGAACAACAGCATGATTGCGCACGGGTTAGTGTGTTTGATAGTGAACACATCACAGGAAGTGATAACGAAACCTTAATTAATGGCAAACCATGACTCGAAATAAATCTAAATGATGGCGAAACAATACATTTCCAATAAAAAAAACTACACCCATTTGAGACTTCTATTAAAAACTGTGCACTCTTACATCCATTCTGATGCACCATATAAAAATTGAAGTCTGAGTGTTGAATGGTTCAGAAGCCTTTTGCAACGAAAACTCTCAAGTCCACAAATATAATATATAGTATAGATGACTTCCCGGTCTGATCCTGTTGTTCAGGAACATCTGCACTTACAATTAAATTCACGAACATGAACATACACGATATCATAATCCGCTTCAAGTTCGTATAATAGACAAAAATGATTTTACAACAATTATTTACACTGACAGAACCAGAAAAAAAAATTAAACAGACTGTATGGAAAACTTTATTCACTGACGCACGAGTACAGAGCCATTGTCAGTAAAATTAATGCACTCTTCAAGAAGCGCTGTCCTCAGTGGATCTTACGGGACTTGAGCTGACAAACAATGTCGTTTCTGGAGGACCGTTTGTATTTCTTGAGTAAACTGTTGAAGGTGAAGTCGCCATGTAGTGCAGTGGTTCTCAACGGGGACGATTTTGATTTTCAAGGGGGGGGGGGGCAAAACAAGATAAGACGCAAAGGGGGCGATTTCAGGGCAAATACGGGGTAGCCAGAGACTTGGTCAACACACGCCTAAGTGGGTCATATAAAC
Source organism: Onchidella celtica (assembly GCA_963931925.1). Lineage (NCBI taxonomy): Eukaryota > Metazoa > Mollusca > Gastropoda > Systellommatophora > Onchidiidae > Onchidella > Onchidella celtica. Next base: position 5,402,914 of record OZ007575.1, read on the forward strand.
AGTCAAGGCCATCTTTTTTTTTTTTTAGTGCATTTGATAAAGAATGCTTTCTGTTTTATAATGCATATTCAACACGCCTGTTATCACTGAGAAGGCTTTGAAAAACTTAACATTATCATTTGTGTGTGTTCTATTTTCTTGTGAAATGTATGTGTTGGGTTCGAGTGAGGATTTTGAGGACGTGCCAGCCTTTAATCACTTAACCAAGAAATACTTTGACTATGGAACTGAATCTTTAGCTTAATAAGTGATAGCATTCTAATGATTTTATCCTGTTTGTTGCTGTAGTTGTGACTGTTATTTTTGTTGTAGTAGTAGCAGTTGTTGTTGTTGTAGTTGTTGCTCTTGTAGTAGTAGCAGTTGTTGTTGTTGTTGTAGTTGTTGCTCTTGTAGTAGTAGCAGTTGTTGTTGTTGTTGTAGTTGTTGCTCTTGTGGTAGTAGCAGTTGTTGTTGTTGTTGTAGTTGTTGCTCTTGTAGTAGTAGCAGTTGTTGTTGTTGTTGTAGTTGTTGCTCTTGTAGTAGTAGCAGTTGTTGTTGTTGTAGTAGTTGTTGCTCTTGTAGTAGTAGCAGTTGTTGTTGTTGTTGTAGTTGTTGCTCTTGTAGTAGTAGCAGTTGTTGTTGTTGTAGTAGTTGTTCTTGTTGTAGTTGCTGTGGTTATTACGTTGTTGTTATTGTAATTGTTGTTCTTTGTTGTTATTGTTGTAGTGTTAAGTTGTTGTTGTTGAATTGTGGTGCTGATGTTGCTGTTGTAGTAGTTGTTCTTTTTGTTGTTGTTGTTCTGTTGTTATTGTATTTGTTGTTCTTGTAGTATTAATTGTTGTTGTTGCTGTTTTAGTATTAGTTGTTGTTGCTGTTGTAGTATTAGTTGTTGTTGTTGTTGTTGTAGTATTCGTGGTTGCTGTTGTAGTATTCGTTGTTGTTGTTGTTGTTGGTGTTGTAGTATTAGTTGTTGTTGTTGTTGTTGTTGCTGTTGTAGTATTAGTTTGTTGCTGTTGTTGTTGTTGTAGTATTAGTAGTTGTTGTTGTTGTGATGTTGTGGTTTATAGTGTTAGCTGGTTGTTGTTATTATAAAGGAATGACTTGAAATGGAATCAAGTTTGTTTCCAATATTTTTTAAAGCCCATCTTATGGTGAATCAAACACTCCACTCTATGTTATGTAGGCATATATATGTTATTTCCAGTGATAAATTTTGCTGTCACTGAACTCCTCCCCCCCCCCCCCCCATACACACACACCCTTTTAAAAAGCACCCCCCTATCAAATAAAATGATAAAATGTAAGTTCAACTTTTCTTGGCTTGTGTACTCGTAGAACGTCATAGGAGTTAATAATGTTTTGAAATAATTCCCCCCCCCCCCCATACACACACACCCTTTTAAAAAGCACCTCCTTATCAAATAAAATGATAAAATGTAAGTTCAACTTTTCTTGGCTTGTGTACTCGTAGAACGCCATAGGAGTTAATAATGTTTTGAAATAATTCCCCCCCCCCCCCATACACACACACCCTTTTAAAAAGCACCTCCCTATCAAATAAAATGATAAAATGTAAGTTCAACTTTTCTTGGCTTGTGTACTCGTAGAACGTCATAGGAGTTAATAATGTTTTGAAAGAATTCCCCCCCCCCCCATACACACACACCCTTTTAAAAAGCACCTCCTTATCAAATAAAATGATAAAATGTAAGTTCAACTTTTCTTGGCTTGTGTACTCGTAGAACGTCATAGGAGTTAATAATGTTTTGAAATAATTCCCCCCCCCCCTATACACACACACCCTTTTAAAAAGCACCTCCCTATCAAATAAAATGATAAAATGTAAGTTCAACTTTTCTTGGCTTGTGTACTCGTAGAACGTCATAGGAGTTAATAATGTTTTGAAATAATTCCCACCCCCCCCCTCTCCCCTTGTTTTTATTGTCCACGGATCGAGGCGACCTGCTTCCACAATACATGACCTACTTTCAGCTGCCAACTCTGTTTTTCCTGTACCCCAGGTCGATTCATAGCTGGATCTTTTATTTCCACGGTGTCGTGGTATTTCAAAACAGGGTGTTTGTTTGTGTTCAGTGGTTTACGAGCATAGCCCATATTCTGAGCCAAAGGGACCCATGTACTGGTGACTGTGACCCCAGGAGAGATCTCGGGTGTTACATAAACATTACTGTTTTTCAGGTCCTTGTGCGGATTTTGCGAATGCCAGGCCGACACTGTCTTTTCATTATGTGTGTTAGAAAGTGTGCAAGTTTGTTTATCTATCTATCTATTTATCTATCTATCTATCTATCTATCTATCTATCTATCTATCTATCTATCTATCTATCTATCTATCTATCTATCTATCTATCTATCTGTCTGTCTGTCTGTCTGTCTGTCTGTCTATTCCTCTCTATCTCTCTATCTCTCTCTGTCTATCTACCTTATAGTCTGTTTGTCTATCTAGTCTGTACACAGAGCTGCTTATATATAAGACCGAAGTGCTAGGCATCTTGAAAAGCTCGATGTCTTCCTGCTTGAGACATACCATTTGGGAAATTTGATATATTATTTGCTGGGAGTTTTGTTCATGTATTATACACGAGTGTCAGGGTAACATTTTTCAGATTCCGTTCAGTCTTTTTAAAAATATGTTATTAATATAATATAAATTAATAATCTTTTCAATTCATCTGACATGTCGATTCGACAATTCGTATTTCTTCCTATGATGTCGAACCTGTTGTTTTCAGGAAACCAATATAATTGTCCGGGATATTTACCTTTGCGGGTATTTTCATCAATAGATTAGTATTATCGCTGCACTGTGGCGACGACGTGCCTGCTCCAGTTATAACTGGGCTGCAATGGCACAAAGGCAAAATTTCCCAAATGGGATTAAAGAGTTATACAAATACAAAAATAAATTTTTACAGCCGTCTGTTTTTCTTCGGACACCGTCTGTTGCCATGGTACACAGACTGTTTGGCGTGTTGCCATGGTACACAGGCTGTTTGGCGTGTTGCCATGGTACACAGACTGTTTGGCGTGTTGCCATGATACACAGACTGTTTGGCCTGTTGCCATGGTACACAGACTGTTTGGCGTGTTGCCATGATACACAGACTGTTTGGCGTGTTGCCATGATACACAGACTGTTTGGCGTGTTGCCATGGTTCCCAGGCTGTTTGACCTGTTGCCATGGTACACAGACTGTTTGGCGTGAAGGAAACGAGCACTGCGAGATATTCCGTTTAATTGTGATGATATTGGGTTAGATTGAATATCATAAATATCTTATTTGTAACTGTCCTCGTTTTCTGCGTGGGTTATTTAGACAGTGACACGGTAGGGCTGAGAAAGTCAGTTTAAAATAAAGTATCAGAGTGAGTGACGTTATAGGTCATGTGATTAAATTGGGTTTCGTTTGCACAATGAATATTGAGGGGAAAGTGCAAGAGTTAATGTTAGGACCAGCGTTGCTTTTATCTCACAGATCACAATAACCTTTGTGAAGGAGAAACAGCCACAGAAACGTTTTTGAAAGTTAGCCACAAAGTGGTCACAAAAAAGTCTGTAGACCATTTTCACTTCCGCGTTACGGTTGTTTGCGGGGAGCCGCACGGCTTCGAAAAGCACCGTGTAGGGCAAACACCTCCGCTTGCCTTAGTGATGGCATCTGAATATGTGCACAGCCTAAGCAAAGGTGCATTTTTAGACCAGAATCAGCACGTAAAGGATTTGTACAGTTGGGTGCCCAACAAGAGGATGGCATCGTTCGACTGTTGTTCACCGCTTCCGCCCTACAAGTGGGGCACGCCGCCATTTTGTTTGCAAAATTACGTGATATGGAGGACAGTAAATGAAAAGGGTCTATAATGGTTGTTCTACTTACGCCTCCCAAAATTGTGATGTTGACAGACACGGCATCCTCCCCCGCCCTTCCTCGGCGGCTGAGCTAGGCATTTACAAATTCCTTTTTTTTTTTTTTAAACGGTAGCTGAGCGAGCACACTCGCAAAGATCAACTGTAATCCAAAAAGAAGAACGGAAATCCTTGGGTGAACGAAACACATGAACCAAACAGCCTTGGAGCTTTCGACAAAAGACATCATAAAACCATAGAGTATGTATTTATAGAGAGATCTCACTTCCGCCCAATCGCGAAACTAAGTCGCTGCGGTAAACAAGAAATTGAAGAATTGAAAGAGACCGTCTTCACCAAAGATAGTGTGCATATCTGTTTACTGTGGTTTGTTCATATTTTTGGGTTGATTGAAACTACTTAGAACAGTTTGTAAGCCCTTACGCATCCCGGAAATGCACAAACGGATATTGTTTACCACAGCGACCTACTTTCCGCTCCATGCGAACAGTAGTTTCGTATTGCCTCCCGTGTCTCGCAGTGCAAATCGACCAATAGTGAAACGTCTCTATACATAGATCTACATACTCTCTGATAAAACTCAAAATTCCCTAGGAGCACAGGTTTTTATGATGTCAAGTGCAACAAAGCAGGTTGTGGGTAATTTGGCTACGAGACTTCCAATTGCCTCGACCTGGAACCTGTTCAAGGATTGTTTTGTTTCGCGACATGCTGATCAGATTTGAGAATGTCCGTTCAATTCCTGCTGTCAGCATGCGTCAAAAAGAACAAGCTATATGTAGCAAAAGCCTCCAGTAAGAAATAATGTGGACAAGGTGGTCTAGAGGCAGGGTGCTCGCCTCTCATGCCAAGGGCCCAGGATTCAAAACCCGGCCGGTGCAGGCATGTTGGAAGTTTGGGATTTTTCTCATATTTTCGTGTCCCTGATCCTAATGTGGGGTAGGATCAAGTACCTAGTCTTCTCGTATAAGGACGAAAAATTCGGAGGGCCCGTGTGCACGCTGCGCACGTTAAAGATACCTTGGCAGTTGGAAATCGTAAAGAGCAGGCCGTACAAGCCGCTGCCCGGGCAAATTAAACAAAATTCATCCCCTACCATTCCCTCCTCCCTCGTCTGTCCCCCCCCCCCCAAATACAAGCGCCGACCGGCGCTGCACTGTGGCGACGACGTGCCTGTTCCAGTTATAACTGGGCTGCAATGGCACAAAGGCAAAATTTCCCAAATGGGATTAAAGAGTTACACAAAATAATGAAACAAAAATGTAACCGGATTTTCCTGAAGAAAGTTAACAGAGCGGAAACTTATTTTCGTCTTTCCTCTTGCATTGCGTTTTATTATATTGTTTCTGTATTGTTTCGTACGTGAGGCTTTGTTTTATACAGTTTTTGTTTCTTTGGCACATGTTGACTTTTGCTTCAAGCCTTCCTGTTTTTTTTTTTGTTGTTTTTTTTGTTGTTATTGTTATTTTTATTACATGATACCTTGTCAATTCCTGGATGTACAACCCAGTCAGTGCGTAATTGTTTTACCCTATTCACATACGCTGTGGGTCGTTTTGGTGCCATTAACTTTTCTAATGGATGCTTTTTTTTTTTTTTTGTTCACCCCAAGCATACACTGTGGGTATTTCTGGCCATACTTACTTGTAT
>OZ007575.1:5413427-5458427 GCA_963931925.1 Onchidella celtica
TGTTAAGTGCATTTAAGGCGCTTCAGTTTCCTTCATACCTCCACCTTGAGAAAAAGAAAACGTAGCCGCCATCTGCATTCCCGGTACGTACGTTCTAGGTCTAGATACTTGTTAACCCTCTGCACGCCAAAACTGATAGAACAAAAAAGTTGTTTTCAGTGTCTGAACTGCGCATTTGTCAGTTTCAGAACGTCTAGATTTACTTCAATAAAATAAGAGAAACGTTTTAGGACAATGCAGAACGCTTTTCCCTTCTTCACGCTTGATAGCCAATGCATAACATTTGAAAGTTTATGCCTTTCTATCTGGTACGACTTGATGACACCGTCACTTCAAAAATTCACCCAACCATAAAAAAAAATCGTCAAGTTTTCAGTCTTATTTTCGAATTACGTTCCATTTAGCACAATTATTGTCTGCACTAATGATAAAATGTTCAACCAAGCGATTCACGCACTCTCTGAATAAATTGCGTTTCCTTACACTGTCGAAACTCTGGCCTGCTGTGCATGGTTTTTCTGGGGTAGATGGGATGAGATAAGGTGGAATGGGTGAAGCTGGGCGAGAATGATGGAGGTGGATATAGTAAAGTTGACAGATTGGTAAGTTAGGTTCACAGACTTTGTAAGATTATGTGGTGGCTGTTAGCTACGTTAGCTCCCTGTAGTTTACAAGGGCAGTGAGACAAATCTGTTCCACGTCGTTTTTGATTCAGACTTGGACGGATGGATTGCATCAACCAGCGACTCAGGCTTGTTACAGTCTCACTTGTATAGTAAGCCACGTTTAACTCCGTTGTCTACACCTCACATCAAAACCGAGCTAAAACAGACGCATGTAGCTATCGGCCTAAACTTACACCAAGAAGGGCAAGTGACAGGAATTGTAGTCTCAGTTAACAGTCAGACACGACTGTGTGACCCACTCTGTCAACCTGGTTGTTAGGTCGCAAAGACCGATGGAGAAAAATGATGCTTTTATCGGCCATGGGTGGATTTTGTCGATACTGAAATTATGGCTGAGTTTGATTCCCCAGTATCTTCATTTTCCGTGTACGTACAACATTTTTTTTCCTGGGAAAATTAATCCCTAAGGCGGACTAGGGCAGCGGGACATGGCTGATTTGTCTCAGGTTCAGTGTGAGATGTGGACAGTAGTGTGAAGGGACACCTGACACACTGGCGAGATTCCAACAAGTCTGTCTCACTAGTTCGGGTAAATCCAGATTGTCTTGTGTCGGCTAGCGGATAGAGAGACCCCGCTCACTGAGTCAAAACAGACATGACCATGCAGTGCGCCGCCACCCTGATTGGGTCAAACATGGTTCCACATGACCAAACTCTGACTTCATTTTTCTGATTTAACAAGATCGGCCACGATCTCTGTGCTGAATGCCAAAGCACTGGTGTAAATATGATTCCGAAAAAGTTAAAGTAGATGATTGCATAGACTCGAGTTACGAAAGCTGTTGCCCGTGGATCTACGAGTGTCTGTAGTAATGTTCGTCAATGCACTCCTTGGAGCATTTATTATTTTGTGTACACTTTTTGTTTTCCTTCTTCGAGTCAAACCATTAGAGTTAGGTCTGTACATACAAGATGGCCGTGCAGATCACAGACATGATATAAAAAATTTAGGAGAAAAAAAACAACAGTTCAAGACTTTGCTCTAGTTTCGTATTTCAGGAATGAAATTTTAAAATACCTGAATTATCGAAAAACGAACAAAACAAAACGAAACAAATGGCATTCTGGACTGTCCGGCATACGATTTCATTACTCAACCTGCTTCCCTACCAGAAAAAACCAACACGTTATTCTGAAGAGTTTCTGGACATCAGAGCCTGTCCGACTTCTGGCCGCCTCAACTGGCAAATTCACGCACTTGTCTCCCAGATGTCATTTTCCTCTTCGCTACAGTTGTTCGTTCTCGTTAAATGTCAGTACTGTTAGAATGAAATCAAGAAACGTATCATGAGCTGACGCAGAAATAAAGCGATTGCTAAATGAATAATTAAATAAATAAGAGAATCTGTTTACAAGTAAAATTCCCATTGTGTTTATCTGTTTGTCTATATCCTGAAAAACCCTACCATCTCTACATCTTTTCTAGCCAAACATTTTATGCAGATTCCTCTCGGCCTAAACTGGTGCCTTATACAAGTCATCAGTATATATACTTGGTCGGGAAATGTTTCCATTTTGTTTAAACCTTGTTTGATTCACAATTTTCAAAACGAGTATTCACTTTTGCATCCACTTGCAAAGCCACTGCCAAAACCTGAGTGCCCATGCAAAACACTAAAAAAAAATATGTTCAACACGGATCTGGACCTCTTTATTGAGTGCAGTATTGTGCTGTGGGTAGATGTAGGTCGTTTTCCCGTTCAAGGCGAACAACAAAAGCGCGGCGTGCGTCGTCAAACGCACAGGAAAGAAATATTTGTCTTTTGCCACGTGTCTTTTTTCTTGACTGTACTGATGCATTAAATTGCACTGATGTATTAATATGCACTACTTTTCTCTAAAAAGGTGACCCAGGTCTTCGCGGAGTTGTCTAGTGAGAAATTAATAAATGGGAAATAATGATTTTGCACTTAACAGAATTCAAACGCGTGTCTTCAGCTATTCAAGCTCGGGAGACAGATAATTGTGTATGAGTACATTATGCATATTACGCTGAAGGAGGATAATTTTGAAAAGTTGAGTCCTTCCTTTTCTACGCCAAGTTTTCTAGCCTAACCTTGCTAAATTTTCTGTCCGTGATTTGTGAAAAATTTTTTCATCTTCCGATCATTACAGGGTTCAAGGAGTTTGTAAGATTCTCTTGCGTGGGTTAATTAGTTGTCAATAATTGTGTGTGTGTGTGTGTAGGGGGGGGGGTGATATGTTTATAACTCGAAAACCCTAAATTGACGCAAACACTTATAACATTTACATGCATTTTAAATCGGCATTAAGTGTCAAATGAGGCGAATCAACAAGTCAGTGCCCAAAAATGGTCAAGCACATCTTTCCATTTAGTAGGGTGCCTAAGACGATGAAAAATGTCATCATAACCTGCTCTTTGGGTTTAAGGCCATGAAACTTTGCACGAATAATTGGGGCCTTTTTGAACGCTTTTATCGACATAAACATAACCACAGAGCCATTACTTGGGCGTACCGACAAGTTGATTAGATCACTATGCCCTTTTCCATTCACAGTACTGCCAAGGTGGCTCCTCATTTCTCCGTGTTTGCTTAAATCAGAAATAGCAATCAAACCTGACCTAATTTAATGATAAAAAAGAAAACATGTCAACTCATCTGGAAGAACCAAAGATCCCTCAGAAACTAACACCAGCAAGCAGCTGGAAGAGGTTGTAAGACTGGAAACTTTTCAAAAGGGCCCATCCAATAAGTAGAAACGCTCCATTCTGGCGATTTTTGACCTCCTCCCCTCTCGAAATCTCAATCCCCCCTCTCTCTCCCCCCCCCCCCCCCGCTCAAAATTCAAAGAAAGATTTACTAAAGTACAAGGAAACTCAACACACAGTGTACATTCCGCAGATCTGCACAAGTTCTCTGTACCATCAATGTGCTTATGAGGGCTCAGATAGCAAATGCCATGGTAAGACGTCAGTCATGAATCTCCAGGTCACACCAAGAAAATACCACAGCAAAGAATTGAAAATCAAACGTTTACTAAAACTTTGTGACCACGGTCTTGTATTCCAATTGCCTTCTCTCTCTCTCTCTCTCTCTCTCTCTCTCTCTCTCTCTCTCTCTCTCTCTCTCTCTCTCTCTGTGTCTTTCTCTCTCTCTCTCTCTCTCTCTCTCTCTGTGTGTCTTTCTCTCTCTCTCTCTTTTTTTTTTTCTTCAGTCTTTCCCTCCTCTTTTGAATGTTCTTTAAACATCAGGGGAAGATAAACGAGCTTTACCTCAATTTTCCGCCCTTTAAATCCACATAAATTTATTGAAAATTTATACTCTGTCAGGATCGATCTATCTATCTATCTATCTATCTATCTATCTATCTATCTATCTATCTATCTATCTATCTATCTATCTATCTATCTATCTATCTATCTATCTATCTATCTATCTATCTATCTATCTATCTATCTATCTATCTATCTATCTATCTATCTATCTATCTATCTATCTATCTATCTATCTATCTATCTATCTATCTATCTATCTATCTATAACGTAGCCATGGTGAACAAAACTGTGGGCCTAGTGTCATGAGAAGTGGTAGGATAAAACTTATTTCACCTGGAACTCAAGATTTCGACCGGAACTACCAAAATGTCGACCATAACACACTGTTGAATCCGGTGAGTTGGAATCGCTTTAACAACGCCCAGCTTTGGGACGAATTCATTATATATGAAAAGGTTGTTCGTATTGCTATCAGCACGAAGCCTACCATCTTTAAACCCCGCTATGCTCATCCAGATCCTGGCATGTGGTGGAAAATACTGTCTATTCTATCAAGTGTGTTCTACAACAAGGTCAAGGACAGTATCACTTATTACAATCGTAACAAAGAAGTACTAAAGGACACACTCATCAACCCATCAATGTTTGGATCAGATGCAACATCCTTAACCACCAGAGCAACACGTCCTGACATCACAGTTATAGACAATACTAATAAGAAAGTCCAGATCGTTGAAGTAGCAGTACCATACGACTGTTACATTGATAGATGTTATCAAGGCAAATTTGACAAACATTTCCCATTAGCCATTGAAATCAGTGCTATGGGATACCAATGTGATATAATAGTTTTAATAATTGGAAGTTTGGGAAATGTTCACAAAAGATTTATTACTGGGCTGAAGAAACTAAACATTAACAATTCAGAAAGTAAGTTCATATCTAAGTACTGTAGTATCAGTTCAGTTATTGGATCATTCAAAATCTGGAATAAAAGATGCAGGTCGTATAATAGGAATTATTAACTCTATTTAAAAACATGTTCCAGTTTTGTCCATCCCTTCCATAGAAGAGATAAAGTAAAGCCACCCACCATGGCACAATTTCCACTTAGATGTAATGTTTCGATATTATATCTGTACAATCTGTATTGTATTCACATGGAAATAAGGAATTTTTATCTATCTATCTATCTGTCTATCTATCTATCTATCTATCTATCTATCTATCTATCTATCTATCTATCTATCTATCTATCTATCTATCTATCTATCTATCTATCTATCTATCTATCTATCTATCTATCTGTCTGTCTATATATCTATCTTTCTGTCTATCTATCTATCTATCTATCTATCTATCTATCTATCTATCTATCTAGCTACCAACTAACCAACCAACTAACCAACCTACCAATCAACCAATCAATCAATCAATCAGTCAGTCAGTCAGTCACTCAGTTTATCTATCTATCTATCTATCTATCTATCTATCTATCTATCTATCTATCTATCTATCTATCTATCTATCTATCTATCTATCTATCTATCTGTCCGTCTAACTTTCAATCTATTTATCTATCCGTAAATCTGCCTGTCTTCTTATCTACCACCGCGCTAAACTATATACAATGTAAATGTTACGTAAACTTCAGTCTATCAACTTCAGATGATTACTATCATAACTTTCCTCATGTCTCTCCAAAGTTGTTTTTATTTTGGGGCACAGATCAACTCTAACTCGGTGTACGAAAAGAGAAGAAGGTATACAGTAATTGTATAACGCACGATGAAAAATGCCTCTCAACAACTTATAACACCAGACACTCTCGGGTAGACGGTCCACTGATTTGCCTCCTCTGCCCCTCTCCTCCCCGGCCGTCACCCCTTCCCGCCCTCCCCTCACCTCCGGCCGGGTGCATAGAGTCACTCAAGCAAAAACCCATAAAAAGGGGGCGGTTGCGCCCTCAGCTGTCCAACAACAAATACCTACTCCAGGCCGGGGGTTAGACACAGCTTGGTTCAGATCTTGATCCCCGCACTGTTGAGCCTAGAGAGAACCTCTCCACAGTTCTACAGATCTAAGGGGAAGAACATACTGTCATTCACACTGACAGTAGCAAGTGATTCCTCGGTGCAACACTGCCATATCTCAGCTACAGAAAAGTTCAGTGCAGTTTGTGACGGATCCATTAAAAAGAGACCAACAATTCTTCCAGTGATAAACTTGAAATTTGGCAAGAAGTTCTGAGGGAGACCAGACTTTTCTGTGAGTTTTGTTTTTAAATTTTATTTATATGTTTGTGTCTGTACCAATTTCTTTTTGTTGACGTTGTGGTAGTAGCACTAGTAGTAATAGTTGTAGTAATAGTTGTTGTTGTTGTTTTTCTGCTTCTATTCCAAAGGGGGTCAATTTTATTTTATTTTTTTCATTATCGATCATTGGTATGTTATTGTGAAAATCTATGAGGATTTTTTTGTTTTTTTGCCTTTAATTGATGAGCTGTGTTTGTATTGATGGGTAAAGTGGCTTTGATTTCTTAAAAAAAAAAAACGGTATTGGATGGTAATGTTTTCCATTTAGGCTGTTTCAAACGGCCTCGCATCACTATCTTGAAAATATGTGTTGTGAGTTTTCATGCCTGCATCAGCGACTGTGCCATTAATCACCTTTAATTTTTATTTGTTTATTTATTTATCTGTTTATTTATTTATTTTTTGTTTCGTTTTATTTTTATTTCGTTTTCATCTTAATGATTAGGCCTATATTCCTGGTCTAAATCACTGGGTCTTCCTCAGTCAGGGATTTGAACCCATTGACATGCCTTGTCATTTTTGTTTTAGCCATTAGCCAAGTCCCAGAGAATTTTTGCATTCGAAAAAAAAAAAAAATCAGCAAAAACTACTAAGCAACACTTTGAAAAATCTACTGACTTTTACGTTGATGAGAGAACAAAAACCATCCTGTTTTAGTGGGAAATGCAGTCGTTTGCGTTCTTTTAATTTTAATTTTCGTAAAACGGAAAACTTGAAGCGCAGTCGTGTTGCAGTCGTATAGTAGTTTCATATTCCTGTGGACTCGGCAATGTGTCCACGGACTCCATTATTGTATGGGCATCTCCAGTCGCTGGCCAGATGGTTCAAAATTGCGTCCCCACTGCAACGAAACAAAGTCGCACGTGAGCAATTATTCATGTTGTGCTGTGCGAGGAAACACACATTTTTTTTTCTAACCCTTTTTTAATTTCGAGGGTAGAGTTTTCTGATCAAAGAACGAGAAAAAGTTCCGTACTATGAACTTTACAATGTTAACTTAGACTCTTCCCACACAAGCCCATTTTGATCTCCCGACTAGTTGGCTGGAGCTCTAGTTTCATTGGAACCCAGCGTCGTGACGTCACCATTCAACTGACATAGGCTGGTGCTAGCCGAGGCTTAGGGTTAGGAATAAGGATTGGTTTAGATAGAGGGTTAAGGATAGGGATAGAGTAATGGATAAATAAAACTTCCCTCTTTTAGCACCTGGACTGGTCGGTCGGTCGCTATGCACGGACCACTGGCTTGCCAATGATGTTCCCTCTTTGTTATCAATAAGCAGTGGAAGGTTCTTTAATTACATCCGTGATAGAAATAAACTATATAAATATTAGCCATATTTCGTCCCTTGAAAAGTCTAGCCAATTTCGGGGGAAATTAGTCAATTAACGTAATGCATTGCTCGGGGTCGTGCACGGGCATCATCAATGGTGCACTGAGCAAGAGAACTTACCCCTTTCGCGAAGAGTTCGGTACGTTTCAGCGACCCAGTCGATCCGTAACTCTAACCCGATCCCTAACCCTGTCCTTACCACTAACTCTAAACCTAATCAAATCCTCAACCCTTCTTATCGTCTCAATCACAAGTCAAAAAGAAGCTACCGAGACAGTATGCATACAGAATTATAGAAGTTCAAAGCGGCCGGGGCGTATCGACTCGTGTCGTTTCTCTGTTACGTCCGTGACAGAAATAAACTGTTTTGAATATCAAGGCCGAGCCAATTTTGAGAACAATAAAACTTAATGCATGATAATTGCTGCAACACGTGGACATTGAGCAAACATTATCAACCGTGCAGTTACTCTTCTAAAAAAAACAACAACAACCCATTAAAGGGAGAAACGATTAAATCCTTGTTACATTAGCAATGAATAAACTTTCAAAGGGCGATTTCTGTCTTGCCTCCCAGGTTTTCCCTCTAATGTTGATGGTGCACTGAGTCAAGACTAGTGTGTCTCGGCTTTAGTGTGAATCAAGGAAGATGCAGTAAAACAGTAGCGCTACCTCTCTGTGGGATTCTCTTGTCCCCTGACGCTGAATGTAAATTACCATCTTCCTGTCCAAATTTTGGATTTTCTGCCATGTTCTAGAATGTTCCATGGTACATATTTTCCGTTTGATTGTTGGTTTATTTATTTATTTCGGGGTGGCGGGTACACTGATGCCGTGCTCTCATTTGCCATTCACAGCTTGGGCAGTTACATTGAGAGCTTTTCAAAGCCTCATTTATTTTACAGTGTGGGTTTGCACTCAAATGTCTTTCACTAAACGGGGCTAAGTTAAAAGCGTCCTTTTATATCAAGAAAATGTCAATAGAAGGGCACATGGTGGATTTCTGTTGCACCTTTCTGTCACCTAAAAATAACTTCAATAAAAGTCCATTGATTCTCAAAGTGGAAGTGGGGGTGGTGGGGAACTTGGCTCCCAGGGAAGGAATTCTAGCCAGGGGAGAAATTTCAGACAGAGGAGAAATGCCAAACAAGGAAAAATTTGGAATGTTCCAGTCAGACACAAATACTGAGCAATAAAGGTGAATTACACTAATGTAATATGAACTAGGAATCCCACCCTCTCTCTCTCTCTATCTCTCTTACTCTCTCGGCCTCTCTCTCTATCTCTCTTACTGTCTCGTTCTCTCTCTCTATCTCTCTTACTCTCTCGTTCCCTCTATCTCTCTTACTCTCTCGTTCTCTCTCTCTCTAGCTCTTTCTCTATGCCATTCTCTCTCTCTCGCTCTCTTTCTCTCTGCTCCTCTCTCTCTCTCTCTCTCTCTGTCCCTCCCTGTTTTTCTGTCTTCTTTATCTATCTTTCTTTTTCATCTCTCTGTCTCTCCTACCCCCCCCCCTTTCCCTCCCTCTCTCTCTGTTGTTTTCCCCATTTGCGTACATTCTTACTATCAAAACAAACTTCCAGCCAACAAAGAACTCCCGTTTCAAATAACAAGACGCCAACATCCGGGTAGACAGCGCGACCTGTTACCAAAGACTCATTTCTACTGTTAAGACATGGCCAGGCCTATCGCTGGGACACACTGACCTCCGATCCATTTTAGGTATACGCAATTAACAGAATCAAAATAAAGCGTTTGGCAGGCAATAGAGAATTTGTGACGGCAACTAGGTCATGTTACCGAGAAAGGCCGCACGCGATGCCTAGATCACTTTCACTCTGTTACACCATTTGATAGAACAAGTTGCTTCACTGACTCAGGGAATACACAGATGAGGTTTTTAATGTTGAGTTTCAATCACCAGTAATTATGTAACTTGAGGTGCAGAACGAAATTCAGTCATACTTTTAAGTTCTAATCGAAGACAATGTTTCTTTCGTTTTTGTTGTTGTTTTTGGCTTAAAATGTCAGAACACTTTCTTCTGTTCAACTCAGATGTTGCTCAAAATCAACGAAGGCATTGAAATGAAAAATATATACAGCGAACTTCAAGACCTTTTAAAATATGACCACGTACCCTCTATGTCTTTCTATGCTGAATATGATATTTTGTGGAATCTAAGGCTCAGCAGTTTAAAAGTCTTTCATGATTACATCGGAGGCCTGACTTCCTTTCTTATATAATGAGATGAGCTCTGTCTTTCTATCTAGGTTGTAGCTTTGTACGATAAACAGATGTTCTGTCACCACAAAATGAAAATTGAACAAATGTAATAGTAAAGAGGTGCACATAGAGAAATGGTTTTAGCCTTACTGTAATTTGTTGTTGTTTTTTTTAACTAGTACGGTCTCCGTCCAGAGCACGGCCGTGTTACTGGGCCACTGACCTCTGATCTAGTTCAGGTATGCAATTAAGAGAATCAACATAAACCTTTGTGTGGACAACAGAGAATTTGAAACGACATTCAGACAGTGGCTCGTGTACAAAGCGTAGGTCAGCACTGGGTCACATACAGGGATAGAAATAATTATTGGTAGAAGGTATTTGAACTGTGTTGTCCATCAAGGGCTTACGCTCAATAGTGTTGTTGGTTGGGGTGGGAGTGGGAGGGGGGTTGGGGCGGTGCCTCCAGCATTTGAAAAGCGTAGCTGGGAGAAGGGGCAGATACTGTGGAGCATACGTATGCTTCTTAATTATGCTAACGAATAAGAAGAGTCCAATCCCTAGGACAGTCACTATGGACAGCTATATCGTTACGCACTTGTTTATCAACTTATACATACTTATTCATTATCTTTCTGATTATTCTCCTTGAACTCCACTACTCCATATCTAATTGTGAAGATCATTTTTATGTGTTCGCTTAAATACTTCAGGTATAAGTACCTATTTATTATTAAGCACTGAGTCATGCACAAAATGAACACATTGCAAATCGCATTTCAATCTGAGCCCTAAAAAAAAAAGTTCGGTTTTAGTAACTTGTTGTTGTAGTTGTTGTTGTTTTCCAGCCGATGAAAGTGTTAGATTACATTGAAAAACTCATGTCTCTAATGAAATAATCAAATAATTCATGCCAAATGCCATTTAAAGTTTTCATATGTCAAAACCTCATCAACATTTTGATGGCTGTCCCGTACAGGCGCAGAAGCGGGTGAGGCGGTGAGGCCAAGCGCATGGAATGCGTATATGGGGGGGGGGGGGGGGGGAGGGGGGGAGGGGATAAAAACAACAACAACCAAATCCAAGTATGGGTACTTAATGGACTGCCTCAGGGTATGTTCGAGCCATGTTATCAGATTGAGGCTCCCCGACATACAAAGATCTTGAGCCAAATTGCCAAAATACTCCCAGTACGATATATTTCTGTGAACATTTTGTGGACAGCTTTCAAAAGCCGTACCCTGGCCATTTCGGAGAGGAAAAAAATTAGTGTGGCCGGTGAGCTGGAAAACGGCAAGTTATCTCTTATATTTATGTCTTGTCGTGGTTGAAAAAAAAACAAGCAACAAAAAGGCTTGCTACGTACGAAAAGGCTGTCATAAAATGTGGAGCGTATTATGGGCATGTTTAATTGAAGAAATATAAAAACTACAAAAAAAACTGTGGGGTTGCACTGAAATGCAAATTAAGGATACCATGACCTGTGCCGCCGGGGGGGGGGGGGGGTAAACTTGGAGAAACCATGAAATTTCGTGAAAAAGAATCGAATATTAAAGAAATCACAGGAAAAAGGAACAACCGCTGCTCGGATATTTTATACTTTTATACGTTTGTGTACAAATCGGGTTAAAATCAGGGGTGTTTAGTTGGTGTCACTGTTCACAATAAAACTTCTAATTACCTTAAACAGTGGCTTTGCCGGGTGGGTTTACGGTATTTAAAGAACTCTGATTTACATATCAGAGCCACCAGTGCAGTTCATATCCTCAAATTTCAGTGAAAAAAAATGTTTATATAAGACGAAAACGCCCCCTTTACACAGAAACCTTAAGGACATTTTCTTGCAAAACAGGCGCTCCGGTATTAGCTTTTTTTTTAAAATGTGAGTGTGTCTGTCATTCAAATGATAAAAGCTGATCTAAGGTTCATGTTGTGAAATATGCACGTCCAAGTCAGGAAGATCAGACATTCGTTAAGCCTTTACAGGGCCCCAAGGACGCCTTTTGTAAACACAAGGTCCGCTGTCGCCATTGCATCTTGCATGCTTAATGAGGGCACCCGGGAAGAAAAGAATTAAAAGAGCTGGGCGAGGGGCACAGGGGAAGGGTGGTTTTCTGTACAGGACACACGTGACAGTTACGCCGTTTTAGCACGATTCCCCCTGTTCCAGTGCAAACACTTTTGAGTTTCAAAGTTTATCCATGAGATTAGTTGGAACGAAGTAATAAGAGGATGACAGTAAAGTTGTTGACATCCGTCTAAAACGTTTTATAGGGCCAGTGATTGCCGTTTAAGCACCATCCTTCAAACCGGATGATGTATAAATTATTCTGAGGATTCGGAGGCAAAGCTAAGTAGTGCAGGAAGTTTTTCTAGGAAAGTGCTGACCTTTCGAGTGCCATAGTTAGAAATGATTTTGCTTCATTCACTCACCGACTCGCGTTAGACATAGAGTCAGTCTATCTTACTTTAGCTCTGGTTGAGACAATAACCTACTCAGGCCTACAATTATTTGTAACAATGTGTAAATCTATCTATCTATCTATCTATCTATCTATCTATCTATCTATCTATCTATCTATCTATCTATCTATCTATCTATCTATCTATGTCTGCAGGTCCTTTTGTCTGTCTATCAGTCTGTCTGCCTGTCTGCCCGCCTGTCTGTTTGCCTGTCTGTCTGTTTGTCTCAGTGTCTGTCAACTACCAACCCATACAATCATGACTGCAGCATTAAGCCGTGCGCTTTTCTCTATCAACTTTTTTATTTTATTTACATGTTTATTTATAACCATATTTTTATCCTGTTTCCTCTTGTCACAACCAGTGGTCAGAACGCGGAATTGTTGTTCAAGGCCCGTAACCTGTGACACAGCAGTATCAATATCCGGTTCTTTTGCCCGTGGGGCATCCCAGTGGCCTATCGGGGTAGCCTTACGCTATCATACCACGAATCACCGGCAGATCAACACGAGGGCCTAAACACGATGCAATTCTTACATCGATACCCACAGTAACATTACATTATTAACCATTGCCGTTAACTGGCTAGAATCTGATAGTGTACCTGAATTTTACCGTGCGTCGTGGCCCCGTGGTAAGAAAGCTGGGATGCGAGGGCTCTTGACTTCGAATCCTCCCGGAGGGCGGGGATCCAACCTGATAATTTTCTGTAGGGGTCTTTGAAACAACCATTCATCGAGGGCTCCGGATAGAAATCTTCGCCTCATCTCCGATAATAAACTGGTTATATCGGAAACAGATGCTCTCCGCCGAACTAATTAGATGTACCTATCAACACCGTCTGAAAACCATCTCTTTTGTACCTGACAGAAAACAAAGACGGCTGCAGCTACTGACAGTTGTCCCATGTTTAGTATGTGCTTGTATTGATGAATAATGAACGTGGGTTCAATGATTGTAAGAAACTGTAAAGCTCCAAGAACTTGCATCTGACTGGATGACGTGCTATAATACAAACCTTATTTATCATTAATGTTAATCAATGACTAATCTCAACGTTATGACGATTTAAGTTTTTTAAAGAGAACATAACCCCAGAATAAAGAAGGTGTCTTGAGTCATTACGGGATGATCTACCTTCGCTGTGACACCAACTGCGCATTCATTTTGAAAGCTCTGGTTGGGAATTCCCCAGTTAATTACGTGACAAAGCTGAGAATAAAAGAATCCCATGTCATCCAATCTAGCTTCACCCCGAGTTGTTAATTTATTTTACTTCAGTTAAAAACGTTAGGTCAGTTCTTTGAACGAAGAACATCTGTACTGAACATCTTTGTTCATGTAAACGGTGGTTGAATCAATGTCCTGCATGCTATTATTAACAATCACAAAGACACGTTTCTTGGTTGGCTTAGTTTGAAATGTACATGTGGACCCTGAATGTGGAACATGATCGAGCAAGAAAATACATTAGAAATAGACAAAGGTTTGTAAGGAATGAAACACTCCTAGGCCAAGTGCATGACACTGTATAATATAAATATATATCTATCTTTGCCACATCAACAACAACAACAAAACCCTCTGAAAACAAAAGAATGTTTAAAAAAAATTGACAAATGTTCACCACAAGCCAATTTGAATTGTTCTTGATTGCTTCCTTGGGTTTCAACATTGGTTCAATCTTTCTTCACGGCACAAGAAAATAAAATCATGGAAAACGAGAAAGCCCAAAAATCATATCAACACAAAAAACAACAACAAAAAACAACTGAATGAAGAATTTGTGACGTGTCTCAGGGTGAGCCTGATGTAGTCCCACGTCTCTAGTCTAAAACTGCGGTAAAACTTAAACACATCGCAAAAATGTACTTTAATTGACACAAAATAATGGTTGCTTTCAGTTTTCGTAACAGTATCATGTGCACGGAAAAACCAGCAAGTGGAGACATTGCACACAGAAGCACAGGACGAAGAGACCGATGACTGGGGATGTTTGTTGTGGTTGACAAAGTGTTGGTGTCGGTTGAGATGGCCAAATTAATAGACACAAGAATGGCTATCTGGATAATGCTGAACAACAAGGATGAGATAAGGAAATCGGAACTTAAAAACTGTAGAAGGCTGACGTCAGCCTAGATTGAAAAGATGGGGGTTTATGATATATAGATCGTGCTAAGGAAGCCTCGAGTAGCACCCATGGAGGGTTCATAATACTGGCGTCAGCATTTGTTCTGAAAAGAGGAAGGATTAAATATAGAGGCTGGGGCAGTCTGTACAATTGTAATCACCTGTAAGGGTTTGCATAGAGGTTTACTCTGAAACAGGCTATAAATAATCACTTCCAAAATTAATATATAAGGCCATTATTCAAATAACTGTGATAAAAGACAGTGGGATGGAGAAGTACAGTACAGCAGGAATCTTTCATTACGTATTTCCAGACTGATATAGAATCCTTTAGACAGATTATATTAATTTTATCCTAACACCACAGTCGTTCCTGTCTCATCAGTGCACATATAAAAATCCTAAACTTCAATGCGCCGAAGCCTCGTTTTAACTAGTCACTAAGTTACTTAGCAACCACGGTACAAAATGAAAATTCAAAATCGCACTATAGTCCAACTGATCTAGTACTAATTGAGATTTGATCAATCGACCGAAAACGAATTATCATGAAGACTCTGCATCGGACTTCTTGCATGTCACAATGTCGACGAATTTTGTTTTTCAGAATAATGTGCTGGATTTAGGTCCACTGGCCTAATTGTTAGAGTACTTGACACGGATGCGAGAGGTCGCTGTTCAGATCTCATCGGGTTCTAATCTACATTTTTTTTTCTTCTCATTTTTCACCTAACAGACACAATCACATACATCAGCCGTTCTGAGAGGCTAAAGCCACGTCCATAAGTGCACTGAAAAGGGGTTTAACCTACACACAAGAAGCCTGACTTGGGCATGCAAAGATATAAATCGAAATTACATACAGCCAGTCTGTCTAGATAAGCCGGAACAAAAAGAGAAGAAAAAGCCAAGAAAAAAAAAGCAGTGAATTTCATTGCCATGATAGGGTTTTTCCCAGTGCATTATGAATATTGTGTCAATATCGAAAATAGATTTTAATTGTTATTTTATAATAAATCAGATAAACTTGGACACAATGAAGTTTAGAATTCAAATCCTCAAGGTTAAGTAAGAAAGGAACAGATTCAATTCAGTTCTACCCAATGTCTGGGCATTTCTATGGCGACATCCTCCATTCACAGCTGACAGACTTCATTCAGACAAAGTTTGTGTTATTTATGCTTTGTGATAATTGTAAATAAACCGTGGGGTTCTGACTGAAGAATTGTAGATGTAAGGAGATACAAGTGTAGTGTTCAGACAAAGTACAACTACATAGATAGATAGATATATAGAAAGATAGATAGATAGATAGATAGATAGATAGAGAGAGAGAGAGAGAGAGAGAGAGAGAGAGATAGAGAGAGAGATAGATAGATAGATAGACGGACAGACAGACAGACAGACAGACAGATAGATAGATAGATAGATAGATAGATAGATAGATAGATAGATAGATAGATAGATAGATAGATAGATAGATAGATAGATAGATAGATAGATAGATAGACAGACAGACAGACAGACAGACAGATAGATATAGACAGATAGATAGATAGATAGATAGATAGATAGATAGATAGATAGATAGATAGATAGATAGATAGATAGATAGATAGATAGATAGATAGATAGATAGATAGACAGATAGATAGACAGACAGACAGACAGAGACAGATATAGACAGATAGATAGATAGATAGATAGATAAATAGACAGACAGACAGACAGACAGATATAGACAGATAGATAGATAGATAGATAGATAAATAGACAGACAGACAGACAGACAGACATAGACAGATAGATAGATAGATAGATAAATAGACAGACAGACAGACAAACAGATATAGATAGATAGATAGATAGATAGATAGATAGATAGATAGATAGATAGATAGATAGATAGATAGACGGACAGACAGACAGACAGACAGACAGATAACGGATCATTCCGTACACTTGAAAATAAAGTTTTTATTTTGCCTCCTGTTTGATGTAGAAATTCGATCCGCACTTGAATGTATTTTCGGTGTACCCGGTGCCCCCCCCCCCCCAAACCCCCCCTTCCCCCCCCCCTCCCACCCCCACAGTGTAACTGACATTTTCCTTACGGCTGGATAACTCTGGGGTTAACAATTCTTACATCCCTTATTAGTTCCGCGTCAGTTACTCAGTTTTTGTCAAAGTAAAGGAAAGCAAAAGGTGAACCAGAGAGAAAAAAAACAAAGGTGGGGAGGTCAGGGCTTGTGTCGTGACCTTTGTTCCGCTGGCCAGATTTTCATTGAGATTTGACAGGATAAAGAAATCACTGAAAAACACTTTTTTTTTTTTTTTGTTGTAATAATTATGAGACTGAAAGAAAATTGGAAACAAATAGACGTAAAGAGAAGGGAAAAAAACCAAGATTGTGAATGCATCCAACAAACAAGCGAACATTCCTAACTGTGATCAATGTAATCTAATTATTAAACCAGCGAT
This sequence comes from Onchidella celtica, assembly GCA_963931925.1. Taxonomy (NCBI): domain Eukaryota; kingdom Metazoa; phylum Mollusca; class Gastropoda; order Systellommatophora; family Onchidiidae; genus Onchidella; species Onchidella celtica. The sequence goes on from OZ007575.1 coordinate 5,430,297, forward strand.
GCCTATCTGTGTGTTTCAACTATAGACGGCCAGACCTCCTCACTTATGGAGGCAGAAATCTGGTCTATCGGGGTAATTTGACACCGGAAGTGACATGGGGGAGGAGGGGGAGGTCAGCCTTTCTTTTCGTGCTTTTGTCTGGTTGTATTTTTAACTGCCAGATGGCAGTTGTTGTTATTGTTGTTTTGTTTTGAACATTATTTTGACCGAGAGTTGCTACATAATATTTCACTATCTTTCAAGCGTGTGCAATTCTATGCCCTTTTACTTAGCAAGAATGGAGAGCGCAGCGCAGTAACGCCCATGCAAAACTGTATTTGATACAATTGTATGATGCAATTTCTCTGCCAAGAAAGGAGTGGGTAGCGCTCTGGCGACCATGAGATCGGTATCAAGACTGTAGATTGTGCGGGAACTTGCTGGATATTTTCCTGGACGTGATCCATGTCCAGATTATTTGTTTGCCCAACATGTTGTCAAAGTAATTTTAAATATAAATAAAAGATTGGTGTCTATTTACTCTGAATGATGACGCTGTGTGCTACCAGTTCCCACGATAAAATTGCACTTTTTGATTTGAAGAAATGTTTGTAACGCTATTATTACTTCAACAGTATCTGCTGATCGATTAGATTTGATCATTTATTGTCCCGTTTCGTTACAACTATTTAAAACTCTTAATTCAAGATCAATTCTGAAGTTACTACTGTTCATGGTATTTAATTCGAGACAAGCGCACTAGCCTTGTCTACGCCCGGACTTACAAAGCTTTCCTGGATATCTATGATCGTTTTAATGCTGCAGCGGAAATTGCCGCCAAACTGGACCGTGTCGGGTCATACAAAATCAGTACATGAAAAAGCTTGGTATGTTAGGCCATAAAGTCGTTACCTTTACCAAAGCCTGTTGTAATTGGGTTTGATTACTTTAACAGGAGAATCGAAACACTGCTTTATTTTGGCGTGCAGTGACGATGACTTTCTGAAGCTTGCTGTTCGGTTATTTTTGGGCTTAGGAGTCACAGTCTTAGATCATTTGAAGCGGCTTTGAATGTAGAACATTATACAAAAAATCAATTTTTCAATTTTTTTCGTTTCTACAGTCTTAGGGAATGGTAATGAAATATGGCGAGGAAAAAAATTAAGTCTGAACTTTCGAAATTACCCAGGCTCACGGATATGATAATATATTATGTATCCACAATTTCCGGCCGGAACTATATTGTTTTCAAGGCGTAGCGGTGAGAAGCACAATGTTTCTGGGTTTTGTGGTTGTCTCGGTATTTTTCAACCTGCTCTTATTTATGTAGTCTAGCTCGAGTGTCCCTTCCATGAACGGAAGAACAGGAAAAAAAAAAGAAGTAACACGTAAATGACACGAAATTTCTGACCGCCGTTTTCGATTCTACTCGACAGAAATATATCTCTTATCTTGCGGCTAAAGAAAAAGTCGTAAATAAATGACTTTAAAGGCGGAATTTTGTTAAAAATGGACGTGTCTACGTAATTTACCGCCCAAAAATTGAGGCAGTTCACAAAGATTCATGATTTTTTATCCAGTAGTCACGAAGTGTTAGATACTGACTTGTTCACTTTCTAGCTCTATTATAGTCAGACACCGCCCGAAGTTACCAATGTTTGCAATAGTTCATTCATGAACAGCTCTGGAGAACAAGCTCTTCAATTTGGGTTAATCGGGTTGGTTATTTTCAGATGAAACCGACGTTTTCGGTAACATTACGTGATCTCCGGCCCGCTTTTTCTGTTTATTTTTTCTTCTATTTCCACATCTATCGACGCATTTCTTGGCCATCGTCACACAAACGTTAGGGGGCCGCGATTTCCTTCCGACGTAATTTGTAATTGTCGTTAGTTCAAGACGTTTTGTTGACTCGCTGGCCCGTGACAGGTCACTGACGCACGGTCTTTCACACTGGAGAATTCTACATAACTTAGGGTAACTTTAGTTAATGAGGTCATGCCAATAGATGTAGGACAATACTTTGATCTATAGGTCGAGCTTTGGGTGATGGAAGCTGAAAAAACCAAAGTCAGAATGTGGAGAAAAGGGAAACGTTGTATGAGGCTAAGCCTCGCTTAAGAACTAGTACAGAAACGATACAATATTCTGTATTATTTCTCACTGAAGGCTTTGCCAGATGCAAAATTTTCAATTTGCCACATTTTGACTTTACTTCAAGCCTTGCGGCGATCCCAACCAAGACGAGGGCATATTAAACTTACGTTAAAATTTATCAGAGTTGTGCCCATGAATTAAAGTATGTTCGATCTCTATTACATAAATTTTGTTGGATACTGAGAGACCCCTGAGCGTGTACATGACCTCACAGTCTTTCAGTGGAAATAATGGTCCAACCCCCTGATACGAAATGAACTCATGATTCCTTGTTTTTTCTCCTGCCTTACTTTTGAAATTGAAGTTTCTTTCAAATTTTATAACACAGTTGGCTAATACTTTCTAATTTTGGTGGTATTTGTGAGAAATAATGATAATAATACACAACATTTATATAGCGCTTCATCTCGTTAACAACCAGGGTCGAAGTGCTTTACAATATTTATATCACATAATCACACATACAATACACAGCCATACTCAGAAAAGACACAAAATGGACATTCAAAGTGTAAAAAAGATCACTCTTCAGCTGATATATAAAAGTCATAAATTAGATAAAGTCAGAATTAGATTTTCTATGAAATTTATGTCGCTTCGAATTTTTCTCCAGAATGAAATAAGAGATAAACAGAACCCGAAAAAAGCTCATCTGAATAGCTGTGACGTATTCGTTCAAGCCAAATACGACAGGTTTCCAGTCCCAAGGTCCTAGTGGCTGGAGGTTTCCCTTGGAAATTGATCCCCCAGTCTCCTGTTCTTTATTACTGTCCTCGGGTTCTACAGATATGCAGGCACCAAAATTATAGTATCTCTGAGACTACAGATACAATATTATTATAACTTCTAACTGTTCCTCTGTTCTGACATCTCCAGTTTGTACCAAGTCGCCCCACGACCCATTTCTTCCCTGTGTTTATTGTTTTGCCTATTCTGCCGTGTTTACATAAAAAGGACGTTTCGCTACATACAACCTTTTCTTTTTGCCCCATTTTAACATTGCTTATAGCTCTGCTGCGACCCCACAATTTTCTGTGGTTTTTTAGAATATTTCGTCAATAAAAAGGACGTGTACGCTCGCATCGACGTCAGTTCACTTTTTAGTATCAGGGGCCATCAGTAAAAGACTTTGCTCGAGTTTGGCTATTGTTGTCCCCCGCCACTCCTTATCATGTACGATTTTCATACGCTTGACCTGGTATCTCTGTTCTGTAGCTTGACCTGACCATGTCCCCCCTGGAGGTGCGTACGACCATTATAAAGGCGAAGCTCAGTGATTAAGATCTTGTGCTTTGAAAACTTTAAGAGACGCACTCCAAAGATTGTTCTGCTATTTCATTAAGAACACGATATTTTATATAATTCAGAGTTTTACTGAATGAAAAACGCTCTATCTTTCCTCCTGTGTTATAAATTTCTAACGACTAAGTTGCTCCCTTTGGTACTCACAAAATGAAAATTCAGCAAAGAATAAAATTGGGCTCAACGCGAAATGTTTCAGGTACAATTTGTATGTTTGCACCTACAGTCCTTTTCCATAGCACAGGGCCAGTATGCTGGGTAGATGGTAGCGGCAGGCTCGGTGATGTTGAACCAAGCGGTGATTGTCACCAGATAGGGCCATGAAAGAGTTAGCAGTGATTTTTTTTTTGTACAAGAACAGGGGGCGGCGGTGGGGGGCTAGCATTTTATAAATCGACATCCTTAACCTGTATTTACTACGCTGTGCCTCGGGGGCGGATCCAGCCGACTGAACTGGCCGACTTCCAACATTTGGAAACCGAAGGCTAATTGTTAGAGGACCGTGATAATTAACATTACAAGCCCTGTCTGAACAGTGAAGACAGTTCGGCAGTTTCTCTACTCGGCCTTAATAGTTAGACTACGGTCTCTTAACACCAGGCACCAAATGAATCCTACCTACGTATTAACGTTCGTGAAGAAATCATTTTACACTGCGTAATTTCACTCACTCAGACTCTTTCTAGCACCACTCACTCCCCTCTTTGTATACTTTTCATAAGCCTGGCTGCCCCCCCCCCCACCTCCCCACCCCACCCCTTTTTCCTAGTGGGAGCGCAGGGCCATGAGACATGTAATATTCACCATAAGGCGCTGGTGTGGTAAACCTCCAAGTGATATTTTGCATAGATGTGACCTTCCTTGGAAGCTTCATTAGCAGTCTTTTAATTTTGTATAATTATACGATCTTGGACTTCTTTTGCTGAACAACAAAAGAAAAAGAAAAAGAAAATAAACATTGACTTTGATTCATTGCTACATCTTGAGGACGTAAATTATATTTTTTGGTTCGCTGGGGGGTCCAAAGAGGTATTTTTGTCGTACGTCATTGCAGGCCACATAGAGTCACGAAGAAAAACGTCATCTGTCTTCAAGCAACTTTTTACCATACGGCGAGTTTCGTGACAGACTTCAGATGTCAAAAACCTAATGAGGCTTTCATTAACGCAATGTAAATAACAAGATCACCGTGGCTGAAAGAACATGCTATTGTACGGTATTGCAAAACAACAAATTGCCCTGTCCAAAAAAGAGTTCATCTTATCAGTTTCTCACGGGAATTCTGTTACTGACTTAACAATGGCAAAGAGACTCTTTCGTTTTTGTTTTTTTCTTCATTTGAAATTTCAAAATATATTGTGTCAATCACGCTGTTCCTTTCAAATTTCATCATTAAAACAAGTTTTGTTTCAACTAAACATAAAATTATTTTATATACGCAGTAAAATCAGTTATTCATCTCTCTTTGTGGAGGGATCGCAAAACAAGGGGTAGAAGGGCACACGAAAAAAAAAATAATTTAAAAAACAAAACTAAATGTTATACTGGCTGGGTTATCCGGTGTTGCCCGGGACAAAATCGGTCACTGGGTGATTAAGAATCATGTGCATACTTCAGATCTTCTGAATCCTGCCAGTTGGCGTGGGTGTGTATTGGTATTTCTTAAACTGCAATAAAACACTGTCACATTAAATTTACTCCCATCGCTGGGAGTCTGCGCGCTTCTGTAACTCGTAGAGACCGTGTGCGCACTTCTGTAACTCCTAGATACCGTGTGCGCACTTCTGTAACTCTTAGATACCGTGTGCGCACTTCTGTAACTCTTAGATACCGTGTGCGCACTTCTGTAACTCCTAGATACCGTGTGCGCACTTCTGTAACTCCTAGATACCGTGTGCGCACTTCTGTAACTCCTAGATACCGTGTGCGCACTTCTGTAACTCCTAGATACCGTGTGCGCACTTCTGTAACTCTTCGGTACCGTGTGCGCACTGGGCAGTTTGTTTAATGAACACGCAGTTTTGAACGTCACACGCAAGAAAATCATGGACTGGAAAAGCCAGGAATGTTAGACAAAACGAATTGCATATTATATCCCTACAACATGTTGTGCACACAATTCGATGACGTGAGCTGGGGTAGCTCTACCCGATAGGTCTAAAAGGTAAGCGCTCTTCTATGAATGAAGAAGATTCATTCACATTGTGTGTTCTACGTCATCGAATTCTGTGCAAAACATGTACGGATATGCGCTTCCTAGACAAAAACGCTGAGCGGAAAAGATAGGGCACAACTTTGAAATGTTTCCTCGCTCCCTGAACATGATGGAAATATAACTATGCCCGCGACTTTAGTCCTCCATTGCAAACTGCATTACATTTAAGGAATTTAAGAAAAACAACAACACAAAAGTCAAATTTCTAAGAATTTTGTGTGTGTTATCTCAAAGTTCTCTGCATGTTTTAGATCTTTATTTTAGAAGTTTCTTTGCCCTTGGCATTTACATCTCAATTTTCTTGTTCTTTATTTTTCTTGTAAATGTTTCTTGTGTGTGTGTGTGTGTGTGCGTGTGTGCGTGTGTGTTTTGGTGATAGAGATTTTTTTTTTTAACCCAGGGCAGCGGCCTTGATAGGGCTGATGTCCTCGACTTCCAAGTGCCAAGATATCTTTAACGTGGGCAATTTGCACATGGGCCATCCTAGTTTTTCGTCCTTATCCAAGAAGACTAGCTGTGCGGTCCTTACTACCATAGGGTCAGGGACAGGAAATTCCCCCCAAAATTCCAACATGCCTGCACCGACTTAGAATTGAACCCGGTACCTTCGTCAAGAGAGGCGAGCACCTTGCCCCTGGCCCTAGACCAATGTGTCCCCTTCCTAGTTCTCAGCTTAGGTTTGCAACTCGCTTTTATAGGCCCATTAGGAATGACGTCACAGAGTGTTTTTGTTTGGTACTTCCGATACCCGAGATGGTGGGTGGATCAGCTGTCGAGTGTAACTTCGAGATATGTCTAAGCGGTTAAAATGCCGGCTGGTTGCATTGCAGTTGACTGTTATGACAGGGGTGGAAAGGATGGATCCAAGCTGGTCAGATTCCCTACCATCCATGTAAACAAGGGAAAGGAAGTGAAAGAATTGACCGAACGTCTCCCATATGCGTGTAGACAAGTGTCATTGTTTACTGTAGTGAACTTTTTTTTTTAGCTCGCCGCCGATTGGTTCGCGGCGCATGAAGTGCTCTCAGCGCAAATCAGCTAACGAATCTAAATCAGTGCTACCATCGCCATGGTTAAGCGTCTGTCCTTACAACTAAAATGGCCGATGTCCACAATGGGCCTATATTATTAGCCTCCCCTACATAAAAGTGGGTTGCAAACGCGAGTTGCTCGCCTCGAGCATGTTTGGCAATGTTAGGGGATGCGAGTGAAAGAGGTATCGGGGAAGAGGATGAGAAAATGCCTGTGGGCGCTGCTAAGTGACACCACCTTCACAATAACAGCCCGTGGGCCATCTCGAATCTTCGTACTCTACATTCTTGATTAAACAAAGTTGATCATACCCTGAGGTCGGTTATTGCTATGGGACACGAATGTTTCAGTGTAAATGAGTTTGTCAGAAGTTATGTTACTGGTGCAATCTTCACAGTATTTCAGTGGTCACCCACACTCGGAGTCATTGGCAATGACTTGGTTACGCCTTCGATGACACTCCATAATATCTCCGTAGACAGATGGACAGATTGTCGAGCAGATGGACAGACGGACAGAAAGTCAGACAGCCAAAAAGACAGACAGATCATCAATCGGTCGAAGGACAGACAGATAGGCAGACGGAGACTGATTATTAAGTATATGGGCAGGCGGGCAAAAACCCAGATAGACAAATAGAGTGTCAAGCAGATGGAAGGACCAAAAGACAGACAGACAGATTTTTAAGCAGAATAACGAATAGAAAGACGGAACTATAATAAATTCTCGAACCAGGATCTGTTACTTTGTTCAGTATTGTACATAATAAAAGATGATGTTGAAATACTGTTTCCTTCGTGTGAATGTGACATAGAAATGAAGATTGATTGGTGTTATTCCGTGTACCAACCCGGATCGGACACATCTACGGTTCCCAAACCAGAGACCCATGAAGGTTTGACATTACGAAAGGTGAAGGATCAGTGAACTTTGACAGATGAAACGATAATCTGGTCACATAAATTTCTTCACGCACCAACGACTGAAGACATGAACGCATTGTGTTTTTGTCTTGTCTCCGCTCCACTGAACAGTCAAAGTCAAGAGTGGGTTGAGTTTGTTAGCTCAATTAATGAAATTCGTTTGTGCAATTTGTCACTGTGTAATGGAAATTATGCAATTATGCACGAATGGCATGTCAAAAAAAGATAGGCCGTGGATGGATAGATAGGTATATAGACAGACAGACAACAAACATACAGATAGATAGATAGATAGATAGATAGATATATAGATAGATAGATAGATAGATAGATAAATAGATAGATAGATAGATAGATAGATAGATAGATAGATAGATAGATAGATAGATAGATAGATAGATAAACTGAGGTATGTCCGTAGACAGACTTACAGACAGACAGACAGATAATAGAGATGTCTATACTTCTAAGCAGGGGGCCGAGCCAGGCTCTACAGTCAGAGGTGAGGGGGGAAGCCCTTAAAAATGGCGTCCTACTGAAAAATTTAATATTCATTCAACATCATTTTATTTATTTGGTATTTGAAACCAAAAACCCAGCGGATATACAATTTTAAAGGATGCCAAAATTATCATTTGTGCTTAAATATCCGAGACACGGTGTAAAGAATGAGAGGTTTGACAGTGACGTGGGCTCATAAATCAATAATGAATTTAAAATCAAAATACAATAAAAACATCCGTTTCAGTCATTTCACGACGCGGTCCATAAAGCACTTACTCATAATTTTGGCAATTTTTTTTTTACTTCCCCCACCCCCCCCCCTTGGGGGTCCTGTTCAACTTGTTTATTCCATCTCCCATTTAGCTTGACCATGAGTTGAATGGAGTCTCTGTTATGATCAGATTTTGATCAAGGAAGTACCCGTTGTTCTGCCTGACGTCTCCTCCAAGTAACCCACGCAAACATACATAGGTCCTGGTTTGGTCGAGTGCATCTGACCTACCAAGCGTGAACCTACTGTGCTTATTTATTCACAAAAATGAACCAGCGTCTTACTGTAGGCCCATTGCGGATATCGGCCATTTTAGTTGTCGGGACCGACGCTTCACCATGGCGATGGTAGCATTGATTTTGATTCGTTAGCTGATTTGCACTGTGAGCGCTTCAGGCGTCGCGAACCAATCGGCGGCGAGTTAAAAGAAAACTTCACTACAGTTAACAATGACACGTGCGTTAACGCACATGGTAATAGTTCGGTCAATTCTTTCACTTCCTTTCCTTTATTTACACGGATGGTAGGGAATCTGACCAGCTTGGATCCATTCTTTCCACCCCTGTCATAACAGTCAACTGCAATGCAACCAGCAGGTATTTTAACCGCTTAGACATATCTCGAAGTTACACTCGTCAGCTGATCCACCCACCATTTTATATGTCGGAAGTACAAAACCCTGTGACGTCATTCGCAATGGGCCTATACTGGAGCTAAAGGGTGACATGTAATCACCGAAGGCTTTTTAACCGCCGAGCTTTAAATTCTGCAAAAATATCATATCATACATAGGATGACGTAAATGTGTACGTGGGCATATTTTAAAAGGGATTGAAGTTCGCTATAGTTTTTACTACTTTTGTTGATTTTGAGCCACAACTGGGTTCAACAGAAGAAAGTGTTCTGACATGTTGAGCCTAGAAAAAAAAAAAAAAAAGACGCATTTTCTTCGAGTAGAATTTAAAAAGTACGACAGGAAATTTCGTTCTGCGCCTCAATTTGCTCTTTAGTGACCGAAACCCAACTTAAAGACACATCATTCTGTGCATTGCCCATGTCAGCGGGGCAATCAAGTAGTCTTAGTGTAGAGTGCAATGGAGCCAGAGCATGAGCTTATAGGCACGTAAAACTGTGTGATCACGTGACCAACAATTTTGAAATTTTATGTAATGCCACATTTTTTGACGACAAAAGACGTGGACATATCCATTTTCGACAAAATTCGGTCTTCATATTATGTAGGTACGATTTTTTTTACCCGCAAGAAAGAGACTCATTTTGGTCGGGCGAACTTCAAAAGTATGATATATCGGCATTTGTTCTTCACCTCTCTTTACAAACTGCTCTGGTTGAAAACCAACTTTAACACATCTCTAGTCCTTGCTTCGAATCTAATTGTCCTTATTAATGCGACCTAGATCTAGACAAACATCTGCAACAAAGAATTTGTATAATTCATCGAATGAGCACGTTCGTAGAGAGTAGATCTTCATCTCAGCCCGGAACTGATGGTATCAGTAACCTGGGCGTGTATTTCGTGTGGGCTTTAGTACATAGTCTTGTAGGTGGACTCAATGGTTAGCTATTTCTTTGTGTCCAGGCAAGCATCTGCGTTTTAAGCTCGTGGCGCACTGAGTCAAGTTTGTCTTGTCGCGGATTTTGGTGTGAGATATGATCTATGGGGTTAAAGGAGACTGAAACAGATCTGCCTCGCCAATCCGGGCGCGCTAGACCTGTCTTGAGACAGCTTTGTGAACAAGAGACCTCGCCCACTGAGTCAAAACAGACTTGTTGCAATACCCAGGCGAACAGAGCCCCAGGACTTAGGGATGAACACTGTGTATTGTCTCGCACTGAACACAAATGCCGTGGCTGATGTCAGCTCTAAAAACTAAACCACCAACTCACACAGGAATATTAAGTGTTGTATTGCGAACTTTTTGGGTTGTTTTTTTTAGTCTCTATTATGCTGCAGATGTAAAATCATTTATTTTTAACGAGGGGAAACCTCTCTTGCAACACACGTGGCAAAATACCAGTTTTGTTGTATTGCGAAATTCATTTTTTTTAGTCTGTGTTATAATGCGGATGCAAAGTTATTTAATTTTAATGGTGCAAAACCAAATCAATATCTATCTACCTATCTATCTATCTATCTATCTATCTATCTATCTATCTATCTATCTATCTATCTATCTATCTATCTATCTATCTATCTATCTATCTATCTATCTATCTATCTATCTATCTATCTATCTATCTATCTATGGTGCAAAACCAAATCAATATCTATCTATCTATCTATCTATCTATCTATCTATCTATCTATCTATCTATCTATCTATCTATCAATCTATCTATCTGTCTGTCTGTCTGTCTGTCTGTCTGTCTGTCTGTCTATTTATCTGTCTGTCTGTCTGTCTGTCTGTCTGTCTGGCTGGCTGGCTGTCCACCCGCCCACCCGCCCGTCCTTCCGTCCGTCTGTCTGTCTGTCTGTCTGTCTGTCTGTTTGTCTGTCTGTCAGCACAGAAGCCATAAAAGTCCTGTTTGTTTGTTTATTGTTGTTGTTGTTTCAAGCTTCGTGGTTTCTCGGCCTGCAGGCAGATAATATTAACTAAACGTTAACCGCTGCGTGTCGAATCTCGACATTGCAAAGCACGAACAAAAAGAAGGAATCTCGTCTTGCAAGATTTCTATTTCTAAAGCCATTATTATGCAGATATAAATAAAACTGGAATTTCAAGGTCCTGCCTATTGCAGCACTCATAAGCATTATGAAAAATCTTGTATTACGAAATTTGTGTTCCCCAGTTGGTGGAAAATTTCTGAGAATGTCACCCATAACGTAAACAAAACCGCTTTGGGCTAGTTTTGAATCCCCTCCTTTTCCTTCCTTGAACACTTTTCATACGCCTGGTCTAGCATTACAGTGGTGATTGTCCACGAAAGGGCCTGGTCTTGATGATCAAAATCTTTAAGTGGCATTTTGCACGAGCCATTTGATTGTTTCATGGGAAAAAAAAACAACAACTAGATAATTTCTATTATAATCCCAACAACTTGATTTATCTCAATAACAAAAAGGAAGTAAAACCAAACTGGTAAAATCATGACCCTGATTGTGCCCCCACGGAAAAGAGAGTGATTTAACTCTATTGTTTTGGGGAGAAAATTCAGTTGGAAAGTTTGAAAGTGGGATTAAGACAGTAGGCTAAAGGAAACTTCACCAAATAATTAGCTTATTTTGTCTCTGGGGCGAATGAGACTTCTATTCCATTGAAAGACTGGACTGTCCTGTACACGTTCACAAGATTGTCTCAGTTTCTAATAAAAACCTCGAGTTAGATCATTGTTTCATTCACGTTGCACAAACTGAAAAGCCTACCCATGCTGCTCAGACTCTCTCTCCCCCCCCCCCCCCACGTGCCCACCCCCGTGCCCCCCTCACTTGTACACATTTTTTGTAACTGGGAGCAAATCCCCCTTTCTCTCCCGCCCTCCTAGCGTAAGAACTTTACGGACGACCCCTCGACAACAGCTGCACGTATGATGAGGAGTCAGAAATTGTGATACATTGTAAGATTTGCTTATCCATTTTTGTGGCCTCCTGAATGGCTTGGTGGGAAGGGTAGGGCGTGTTTGTCGACCTTTGCAGGTTCTGGAAATTCCTACTTTTCATTTCAAATTTCGAAACAGGGTTCCGAAGATTGCGAAATTCGAAACATGGTTCCGAAGAGGCTCCCCTCTTTTATACAAATGTCTGCGGACCGCAGTGTATAGCACCACATCCGTTTCGCCTCGGTTTTAGTACGAGATAATAGGAACTCGCGAACTAGTGAGATTGAAACAGGTATGTCTCGCCAGTTCTCGTTTCACCAAAGGAAGTTTAAGCCTGAATCAAAACCGACGTAAACCAGAATGGACCCAATATGCTGCTATAGCCTTTAACCGAAAATCACAGTCCCGTCGGTATTTCAGGCCATTTCAGTCAAAGCAGTGGCCAGGACCTTTTAGGACCCAGTTTCCTTCTACAGTTCTTATCTCGTGGGTTGATTTTTCTCTTAGCAATGCAGGTTCGAGTCCATAGACCTAGCAGCATTGATACCCTGAGGCAGTGGAGTAGAGTAAAACAGAATGATCTGAACGTCAGCGGAAATAGAAATTGTTATACACCAATTGGAATAAGAAATTGAAAAAAATTGAAAAAAAGGCTCGATGCTTTTACAATACATACAGTGTACTTTATTTAACTAAGTAACACAGCATCCCCGAAATGGCCAAATGTTCAGAATTGAGCATCTTTTGATATATATAATAATACAATAAAATAACATTGTCCAGTGCTAATACAACCTGTGTACGTTTCTTATTAATGTCTACGAAATGACACGGCCAAATTACACTGCGTATATTTTAACAAACTCTGTTTCCCATAGAAAACGTTATTGACTAAACAGTACTTGTGTGTTCAGTCAACTGGACATGATTATGTACTGTCTGGATGAACTACAGAGTCATCAAGTTTTCTATGCCAAAGAAAAAAACATGCAATTTTACGTATCGGACAATCGAAGCTCTTCCATCCGTGAAGTCTACAAGGCCCTGGACGACCATAAACCAGGGACAGTAAATGACCATTCCTACTGAGTATGGAATGCCAAATGTACCCGAAATGCAAATCCTTCTTTGGTATCAGTTTACTGAACATGTATGGAACTCAGCGGGACCAGACACAAACCTGCACACAGGTAACTTCCCCTCTTCGATGAATGCCCGAGGACACACACACTGGGATCCAGACCAGGTTTTCTTTTCAGAAAAAAAATACAGCGTGAAATTTAATGTAAAATAAACCGAATATTGCCAATCAACCGTAACCACAATTCTCTGCCTTTTGCGAATCTCACAGAGGAGAGCGGAGACAGCGATATATGCAAATCCCACTGGAGCTAAATAATACTAACTGTGGACAATGTATTAAGCAAAAGGAGATCTCGCTTTCTGGTTCAACATGATGAATATTTGCATCACTTGCTCCTTTCAAATGAATTTTTGTTTGGAATAGCGAGATCTTCGAAGTCGACATCCTGTGTTATCTAGGTTTTCCATTCCACACCCACACACACACACACAACTCAAATATATTTATTTATCCTTCCTTTCCTACTTCCTGTTCTGCCATGTCCCCCCGCCCCACATACACACACACAACTCAAATATATTTATTTATCCTTCCTTTCCTACTTCCTGTTCTGCCATGTCCCCCCCCCCACACACACACACACAACTCAAATATATTTATTTATCCTTCCTTTCCTACTTCCTGTTCTGCCATGTCCCCCCCCCACACACACACACACAACTCAAATATATTTATTTATCCTTCCTTTCCTACTTCCTGTTCTGCCATGTCCCCCCCCCTTCCCCAAACCCCCCCCCCCCATTTATTTTTAGCTTTTTCTTCGAGATCATCTTCATCTTTAATTTTTTTCTTCTTCCATTTTGCTGATCCAAATAAAATTTTGGGATTCATTATAAATGTCATATCGCGAGTCTTCGTGTGTTAAAGAGGTTAAATCATGTGGGTTACATATTAATATTGAAGGGCTCATTTCTTTATCATGCCGAAGTTACAAGGAACTGAAATTGAGAGACTGACCAAAAGAAATTTTTCGTGTACAGTATAAGTCTGAAAATCAGCTCTTTCAAGATGCCTCACTCCAATAAAAAAAAAACAACAACACAATATACGGAAGACAGTGTACTTGCTGACTTCTATGCACAACTAGACTGTTTGTTGTGAAGTTCAGATGGACTTAGGTATTGTATCGACCTAACCCAGCCAAGTTTCAATGCTGTTTTATTTATTCACAAGTCCCGAAATGCTTTGAACTAATCCTAATGTTCTGGTGACACTGGTTTTTATTAGCATTGCCATTGTACAGTCGGCAATGATATCTATCTCTTCAGAACCTTCGTAATTCTTAATAATGAAGTGTAACCCTCTCCAGCGACACTAATGTGCACCGAGTCAGATCGGTTTTGCATCGGTTTTCGGTCAGGCTTGAACTTCCTTTGAATCAACGAACCAGACATGACATGTTTCAGTCTCGCTAATGCTCCAAGTCCCGTTTAACTCCCAAGAATTTTATTGAGTATTCTCCACCGACACCACTAACTCTTGTGGCAAGTAAACAAGCTATTGTAGATATTTCAAAATGGTGCCTCGCTGGATCTGTCACCAGAACTTTAATTAGATTCAGTATCACGGTGTCACGTCGTGCAGTAGATTTATGATCTGTGAATGCCCGTGAAAGAACTGAAAGGCTCTGCTTAAACACACCCAGATTTCATTTCATTTCTGCACCCGTTTCACTTCAGGGCCACTCGTACAGCACGTAAGCTCTATTTTGGCAATTTTTGTTCGCTTTTCATACACTTGGCTTCACCCACCCTCTCCCGTTCCAGATGCGAGCGTACAACCATAAGAACAAAATGTGTTGATATCGCTGTTATCGTACAACCATAAGAACAAATGTGTTGACGTCGCTGTTATCGTACAACCATAAGAACAAATGTGTTGATGTCGCTGTTATCGTACAACCATAAGAACAAATGTGTTGATGTCGCTGTTATCGTACAACCATAAGAACAAATGTGTTGATGTCGCTGTTATCGTACAACCATAAGAACAAATGTGTTGATGTCGCTGTTATCGTACAACCATAAGAACAAATGTGTTGATGTCGCTGTTATCGTACAACCATAAGAACAAATGTGTTGATGTCGCTGTTATCGTACAACCATAAGAACAAATGTGTTGATGTCGCTGTTATCGTACAACCATAAGAACAAATGTGTTGATGTCGCTGTTATCGTACAACCATAAGAACAAATGTGTTGATGTCGCTGTTATCGTACAACCATAAGAACAAATGTGTTGATGTCGCTGTTATCGTACAACCATAAGAACAAATGTGTTGATGTCGCTGTTATCGTACAACCATAAGAACAAATGTGTTGATGTCGCTGTTATCGTACAACCATAAGAACAAATGTGTTGATGTCGCTGTTATCGTACAACCATAAGAACAAAATGTGTTGATGTCGCTGTTATCGAAGGAATCGCTGCCTTTGGCATTTGCGCGTCTTTAAATCTTGATTTTATTCTTCTTGTTCTTGATTTTGATGTTGTTGTTGTTTCCGTTGTTCTCTCTCTCAGCCCTCAGAAGAGCTCCCTAATGGGCTATCATGTTCTTGTCTTCGTCCTGGCCTTCGTTATTTCTTTCTTTCCCAGCCCTCAAAAGTGGCTTCTCTTTTCCTTCTCCTGTTTTATTTGTCCTTGGGCTGAGGCCAAAGGAGAAGTTTTAAGGAGGCAAGGAGAGACAGACTTCCCTACACGGGCTGACGTTTAGAATGATGAATCTCCACAATAAAACCTCGACGTTTTAAGTAACATTTGGCGTAATTAATTTGTTTTGTTTCCGTAGATACATTGCTGTCTCCATCTTTATTTAATCCTACAATTTTTTTCTTTTCTTGAAGACAAGTAAATCAAACGAAATACGTTAATTCATTACCTTAACTGGAAAGCGTTTCATACGATGGTAGCCCCCCCCCCCCCCACCCCACCCCTCCCGAGCGTTCATACTTTATGTATGGCCCCTATTTGTAAATGTGATTTTTTAATAAAATTTCAAACTTTAAATTTCTTATCAATCTTTTTTTTTTTTTTTGACACTAGAATGCCAACAGCGACATTGGCTATAAAGCCGGATATTCGCTTAGTTTTTATGTAAACCGCTATTGTTATGACAACCACATAAACAATGCAACAGCCGTCACGCTACCAGGGTTTCGTCAGGGAAATGACATTGTTTAGAACATGGAAATTGCATTATAGTGAACAGAAGGGGGCAATAGGTGAGGTGAAAAACATGATTTTTAACTGTAACAAAAACAAACAAGGAACTCAGATGTTCTGTTGTCTATATCAAAGCTGTCTTTCATTTTCCTTGTGTTGAAATGATTAAATCAGTGATTCTCAAAAGGGAAACACTTGACTCCATTGGAAGGAATTTCAAATTTGAGAGGATGATTTTGTAGCCAGCGGAGTCATTTGGGGAGTGATTTCAGGCTGAGGAAAAACTCTGAAGTGGGACAGAATGAACCCCGTACAGTGTGTATAGATGATATATGGAAGTTTTGTGGCCTATTGAAATAAGGATGTCTTTTTTTTCATTTGACCGCGACTAACAGAGAAATTTCGTTTTATTGTTTCAGTAATTAGCACTGTGTAAAATTAATTGTGAAAAAATTATTAGGTGAGAAAGTAAAATGGTGGAAGAGCTGAGGAAGCCTAGGATGGCAAGGCGAGGAATGTGGCCCTGGAACTCGGAGTTCCACTGTTTGAAGTCACATTGCTTTGAAATGCTCAGACAGAAGTAGTTGAGGTGACCGCAGTGACTACAACATAACGGTTTGATTGATGGCTGTCCAATTTTCTTCCCTACGAACATTTGGCAACTCCTGAATGGTTTACTGTATAGTGGCGAGCACATCCTTAAATTAAAAAAACAAAACTCTTTATTCAAAGTCAGGGAGGCATGACTCCAGATAAGGAAGCTGCATTGTATAATTGTGTTTTTTTTTCCACCAACATCCGTGGCCGCTCGCCACTTCCGCCCAATCGCGAAACTAGGTCGCTGCAGTGAAAAGAAATTGAAGAATTGAAAGAGACCGTCCTCACCGAAGATAGTGTTCATATCTGTTTGTTCATATTTTTTGGGCTGATTGAAACTACTTAAAACCGTTTGTAAACTCTTACGCCCCGTGGAATGCACAAACGGATATTGTTTAACGCAGCGACCTACTTTCCGCTCCATGCTAACAGTGGTTTAGCAGAACCTCCCGTGTCTCGCAGTGCAAATCCACCAATAGTGAAACCATACTCTCTGGATTAACCCATAAACTGCTGGCTGGCATCAACATTTACAGCTAGTAAGAGACTCAGTCAAGTCCGGTTTGTGTCCATATTGACTCAGATTTGAAAAATCTACCAACCAACTAGAGAGACAGTTTTCTTTTCAGTCTTACTAATATGCACTATCCCGTGTAACACCTTAGTCCACATATCATAATGAAACAGAGATCAAGCAGACTTGACAGTGCTCTACCAGCCTCACAGTTGGATAATCTTTGTGAAATAATCAATTTGACTCAATGTCTAAATGCCTTTTTATGGGGCTAACTTCCTTCTGGCATGAAAAACTGTATAGTTTCTAATGTCGCTATGCTACTAATGTTCGTAGATAGTGATTGTCATAAAAGCGAGTTGCAAAATTGATGCCTAGAACTCAGAGACAACCACAAAGCTTCGAAACTTGCTGTTTTCAAGTTAATAAAATAAAATAATGCAATAGACGAATAAAAGTGTTGCTATCAATTATTTATATTATATTTTCGAGGTTGAGCCGTGCTATGTGGCATTTGATTGGTTAATTCCCACATTTTTCTTTTCATGTTTGTAAAAAAAAAAAAAAAAATCTTTCTGTTGTCTTTCAGTGATTTGGTACAACTTTCCGGTGCAGGAGTGAATAATGACGGTAGAGAAAATTACGCGTGCCAAGATGCATTGGAAAGTATAGTTTTGAAAGCCTGGGTTATGAGGCTTGTTAACAATAAAAAGTGTACAACCATACTCATTCCTTATCATGTTATTAGCGGGCATGAACGTGTATACACACCATCTCCATACATTATCATCTTTATGATGCCGTTTGTTGACACAAATCTTTACTGCAGCTCTTCACAATGGTGTCAAGGTGTACTTCCATGACAAAGACGTATTTATTTATTTATTTATTTATATAGAGGGGGGGGGGTGTGAAAATGAATGTGTCGCTAGAGCAAACATATCGCTTTTCAATTCCCCGGGTAAATGTGCTGAAAGGAAATTGAATGAAATAAGTGCAAAGGATTTCACTCGTATTTAGACGAAAACGTTATATAGGCTAATTATCAACGATGTACCGCGTCTTTCAATTCGCTGTAGCTTCGTTGTCAGTCAGTTTGACATTTATATCTCTCGTCTTTGTCCACTGAAGCCTTGAACGATGAATAGATGTTTTTCAAGCGAAGAGTACATTAATTATGTGACGATGACGTGTCTGTTATTGCCACACGGCAACTCTGGGTTGTTGTTTTTTTGCCCGGGATTTTTTTACCAATGAGATTCCTTTACAATTAATGCACATTATGCACTCCCAGCCCCCTCTCCCAAGTTGGCTCCACACTGGGCCGGCCTTGGGAGCTGCGGGGGCCAATAATTATAATGATTGCTGTTCTGTGTAAAACCTGCAAAGTGCTGTTAGATCTGTGTTGCAGTGTGCTGTTGTGTGTACTTGGCAAGACTGGATTACGCTAGCCCCCCCTCCCCCCCCCCGGCCCTTTTAGACCAGGGACCCAAAGGGGCTCTGGCTCCACATGCACGATGAACCGACAGTGTTGTTGTTGTTGTTGTTGTTGTTGTTGTTGTTGTTGTTGTTGTTGTTGTTGTTGTTGTTGTTCTCCTTCTTCTTCTTCTTCTTCTTCTTCTCTTTGCCGTTGTATGGCAATGGTCTTTAGGCACAGTAGAATGTTACTTTACCATGGAACATCTCTCTATGAAAACCAGAACGGCCTTTAGGACAACACCTCAGCTCATCATGGCGTGCTTGGATAATCTTCCAGAACTCCCTTGACAATTTGGCAGGTGTCGATTTCCTCTCTCTGGATTATCGGGCATTTATCAGTTATCAAATTAAAGTTTATGATTCCCAGTTCAAGTGTCCCTGGTAATCCCTGGTTCCACTGTAGATGTTGTAATTAAAGCTAAACACGTTACCTTAACTGTCGCACAGCTGAAACTGAACTAGCTCCTTTGGCGTGGCAGGGCACGCTTCAAAGATGTTTACTTTGACCTTAATAATGGCTCCTAGCGCAAGATTTTGGATATGTGGCCGAAAACAAAAACCGTATCCCAGAATGAGTGTAAGACCCACAGCGCATCGGTTTTGACTCAGACGAGCTTCATTTGAATAGACTAATGAGACAGTGGACGAGCTCCTATTTAACTCCACATTTCACATCCCACACTAACACTAGCGCTAAACACAGGCATCGATTCAGTTCGATACGGCCCTTAACCTGGACAAAGATAGATTTCAAAAATACATGTGACATGGCAGTCAGTTTTCATTTTTGTCATAACGCAACACCAACATTTTCTGTCCGTGCACTTTTTGTTGGCTTAAGTACTGCTTTCTGTCGCTGTACGGAGGAAAACAGTTCAGACGCCCATGCTCAAAACTGACCTTTGCTCATCCCAGTGACATGGTGCTCTTCTATAGTTTCCCTTCCTCCAGCGGGAATTTCTTGCATCCTTAGTGCCACCTGTTTGTCTGTACTTCCAAAATATTACTCAGCCATCTCTGTACATAGACAAACTAAACATTCTGTGCAGGTTTCTTTCAGTCTGAGGTGGTGCCATAAAACAATTCAAGGACGTACTTGGTCAAAAAGTGTTGGGTTTTTTTTTTTTGTTGTTTTTTAACTTTGTTTGATTCACAACTTTCAAGTTGAGACTTTTGCATCCGCTTGTCAAGCCACTGGCGAAAAATGAGTGCCCTTGCAAAACACGAAAAATAATTATATTCAACATAATGTGCACATTAGACGGGGGGAATTGCCCACTGAGCATCCCTTGTTCGTTTTCCCGTTCACTGTGAAGAAAAGCGTCCTTGCACAAATGAAGGAGGTATATTTATTTGTCCTGCTCTAGATCTTTGATCTTTAATTAACTGATGTTTTAAAATGCATTCAACGATAGCTACAAAGATACATAGATAGTTTTTTTTCTCAAAGGGTGATCCCGGGGGGTTCATGGGCTTGTATGGTTTCAAATAAGACAATAAATCTGCCAGTGAAATATAAACTTTTCTTTAACGTTGCCTTTGTGTCATGACAGGTTGTTGAAGATACGATCTGGAACTCAGAATATGCTTTTACGTGACATGCTTAGCCATATTTATAGACAGAGATCAAGTTCCCATCTGCATAGATTCAGCTGGTTGAAGATAGTGATCTGAAGTTATGACTTTACATTTTCTGGCCGGCTTAGGGGAAGAAAACTGTAGATGTTACAAATAGAATTTGACGGAGACTTAGGATGAGAACATTGCCCGTTGCGCTCTGTTTTTTTATTCTTTGTTTTATTTTCATTTTGTCATGACCGAGAGAAACTATTATCCGTACGCAATCATAACCTAGGCAGAGAGGTAGTCAAAAATTTGGAAAAAGAAAAAGTTGTATGTAGCAAAGCCTCGCGTAAGAAATAATATCCAAACGACACAATGAAACGCAAACTTAAAGAGAAGCCTTTTTCAAGAAAAAAAAACAACAGAGAAAAGACAATGGAAAACTGAACAGATAAGACAATCGAACAATAAAAGATTTGAACTTTTGGCAAATTTTGACTTGAGCCTTGCTGCGACCCCACAGTGTTTCTGTGGGTTTTTTTTTTAAATTTATTTTGGCGGAGCTATAACACTTTTCACTCCTTAAAGTGATGTTAAAACGTGAATTTGGATCTCGATTGGCAAAGACCGTGTTTTTCTGTGCACCATATTGAATACTCGGCACGCCTCGCTACCTGTTTGGATTAACTTGCTGATAGAAGTGCTAGCTTTACATTTTATTACAAACTCTAGCTTTCTTAATACATCGAAAAGAATGCAAAAGAATGAGCTGTGGGGAACACGTTGAAAATAATATATGCAAAGAGTCAAAGATATGTTATTGTGGAAAACGGAGCTTGAGGAGAGAACTTGAGATGGATATCCTAAAGCTATTAATGAGATTTTTTGTTTATGATTTTACAGCTGAATTCAACAGAGGGGTATTGCCACTTATCTTCTGTTACCACTGGCTCCGGCCTTGGATCAAAACACGATATCACACAGATAGTATAACAGTTCACTGCATTCGAAAACCAATTTTCTTTTTTAGGCTAGATCTTCTTACTCGTCGATAAATAAGCTAAACTGGGGGCGGAGGGTTGGAAATATTTTATACTATGGGCACAAGAGATTATGTTTTCTTTTGTTTGTTTTTTAATATTTTTTTCTTAGATGTAGGAATTTGAAGACCGAAAACGAGAGCTTGCTATTCTTCACTTTCATTTCTAATCCTTGTGTGTTTTATTGTGTGGTTTCTGTGTTGTTACTGTTGTTGTTGTTGTTGTTTTCTAACGTGGAGCTTTGCAATAAATAATCCCCCCCCCCACCCCTTGCACACACACACATCAGTGGATCTGCAAGTCAAGAAGGTTGTTTGGCTTGGCGTTCTCAAGTTTTATTTACACAGGTAATAAATCCACGGTTAAAATCTTGGCTTGTTTTTTGGCCCATTTGCCTGTCTGTCCGTTCCGCTCTATGCCTGTTCTGTATAGCCCGACACCTCCTGGTGCCGTCTGTTATCTATCTGTTATGAATACACCTTGTCACCTCGTGTCTGAATTGTTCCCCTTGTGGTTATACTGCATTTTCTTCTATTGCCTCCCTTTTCACCAATCTCATGATAGTTATTGCCCTTGCTTGGTAATTGTCCCCCTTTGGATTTATCATGAAACGCCCCTTTTTTTTACCTCCCTCGCTAGTATCCCTATGCTTTTGCCCCTTTTCCAATGAATACATTAAATTTGCACCGAGAAAAAAAAACAACAACACAGCGGTTTTGGGGTTGTTGCTATTATTGTGTTGTTGTTAATGTTGTTGTTGTTGTTGTTACTGCTGGCCCCTTCCCCTGAGCGGGGAACATTCCACTGTAAATGGAATCCTAGCCGGCAGAAATTTTAAGTTTTAAAGATTATGTCACCAGTCTCAGGTCATTGAAATGACAGAAAATGTGAATGATAAGAGGTTAGCATGGAAATTCCTAATAATGGTGTTACATGTTTACGTTATAAACTCCCTGGCATAGTTTATGTTTAAAATGTCTGTATCTATCTATCTATCTATCTATCTATCTATCTATCTATCTATCTATCTATCTATCTATCTATCTATCTATCTATCTATCTATCTATCTATCTATCTATCTATCTATCTATCTATCTATCTATCTATCTATCTATCTATCTGCCTATCTCTGTATCTATCTATCTATCTATCTATCTATCTATCTATCTATCTATCTATCTATCTATCTATCTATCTATCTATCTATCAGTCTATCTGTCTGCTTGCCTGCCTGCCTATCAGTCT
Source organism: Onchidella celtica (assembly GCA_963931925.1). Lineage (NCBI taxonomy): Eukaryota > Metazoa > Mollusca > Gastropoda > Systellommatophora > Onchidiidae > Onchidella > Onchidella celtica. The sequence goes on from OZ007575.1 coordinate 5,452,983, forward strand.
GTCTGTCTCTCTGGCTGACATTCTGTCCATCGAAAACACGCCCAGCTCTGTACAGCTCCGGTGTTTGTCCTAGCCAAGAAACCACATTAAAAGTTTGACATTTTAGTAGTCAACAACAACAACAACAAAAAAAATCAATACAAAAAAACTTCAGGACCATAGTTTAAGGTGTGCCAACACTCTGACGACCTACACACCGATGTTGGGACACTGTGGCTCCAGTTTGTGTTTCTTATTTTCTTGCAGGGGCCATCACTTAAACACGTACCCTCGAACTTAGCGATTGCTTACCCCCCCCCCCCCGCGGCTCTTGTCATACTCTTGGCCTCAAATCCCCCCCCCCTCCGTGCCTTTCTTGTACCAGGCTACGGCCATTACAATGACGAATGTCTGTGGTAAAGCTTTGGTTTGCTGCAACTATAAAGGCTACATGTTGTACTGACTATTGGATTGTTTCCTTAGATACACGGGTTGTCTAGAATCCAACTTTTTAATCTGCCTAAGATTATGGAATGGAAATAGGACTGCGCTTGTTTACTTTATTGCCATAAAAACTGAAAAGCGTGCCGACTCTCCCAAGAAAAAAAGCCCCCCCCCACCCCCCACCCCCCGGGGGAATATAGAGGTTTACTGATCTACCCTGGGTACGTGCTCACGCTTCACGGATGAATACCGTAAATCCTGACAGTTTACCAAGGTGTATATTCTATCGAAGTGGTTATTTTCAAGGTGTTAAAGATTATTTAAAGGTGTGTATTACGTATCCATCTGTGGGTTCGATGTTGCAACTCGAATTTGTTCATTTGCTGTGTTGTTGTTGTTAATTATTGTTATTATTGTGTTTTTGTTGTTGTTGTAGTTGTTGTTGTTGCTCTTGTTGTTGTTGTAACTGCTGCTGGTGGTCATGCGGGATACATAATATTTACCGTAATGATTATTTGTTTCATTCTTAAAACAACAACAACAAAAAAAAAAGCGAAACAGAAACTAACAAAAAAATGAAGAGAATGTCCAGAATTCTATAGACGTCGTTGGCGGCGATTTCCATTGCTAAAATTGCTGACTTTAATCCGTACAATTTTCTATTTCTGCAGCGACTAACCCAACATGGGGGCCGACAATTACAAAGAGTTCGACAGTGCGTCCATTATATCTAGTGCTGCTGGGAAGGACACCATTACAGTGGGCAAAGTAACAGTCAGGTTAGTTAGTCTGTGTGTGTGTGTGTGTGTGTGTCTCTCTCTCTCTCTCTGTCTCTGTCTCTCTCTCTCTCTGTGTCTCTGTCTCTCTCTGTGTCTCTTTCCCTCCATCTCTCCCTCTAAGCTCTCTCTCTCTGTGTCTCTGTCTCTCGCTCTCTCTCTCTCTCTCTCTCTGTGTCTCTATCTCTCTCTCTCCCTCTCTCTCTCTGTGTCTCTGTTTCTCTCGCTCGCTCTGTCTCTCTCTTTCTCTCTCTCTATCTATCTATCTATCTATCTATCTCTCTATCTATCTATCTATCTATCTATCTATCTATCTATCTATCTATCTATCTATCTATCTATCTATCTATCTATCTATCTATCTGTCAGTCTATCTATCTATCAAATCATACATACATAGTACATACATACATACATACATACATACATACATACATACATACATACATACATACATACATACATACATACATACATACATACGTACGTACATACATACGTACCATACACACGTACATACGTACATACATACATACATACATACATAGCAGTATCTTTATTTCTCTATAATACATTATAATACAAGTAATGTAACATCATAGAAAAATGATGATGAGAAATACATCAAAATGGATTATAGCATGCTGGATGCAGGTAAACAGGAAACAAGATTCATGAAGAATATTGAAATAACGATACAAATGGTAATGACACAGTACATAGATTATAGAGGATGGAATTTACAACGGCGTTTCCATATGTGATGGGATGAGAATATTGCACTATTGCTTAAGTATTTGCAGAGACCCCTGATTTCATATTTTCTGATATTTAGTTGGAACAATCCTTTAGAAAAATTTTTATGAATGTGGCCCAGACTGCCAACAATCAAAACAATTACACGGGTGTTAAAGCCCATTTTGTTTATCTCCATACTGAGGGGGAAATATTTATTAAATTTATTTTGGTAGCAGTTTTCAATATGGGCATCAAAACAGACAGCAACCTCTACAAGCCATACTCTTTTATGTTCACGATCAATAATTGTAATATCAGGCCTGTTGGCAGTGGTGTCAACATTTTCTTGGGTGTTATCAAAATAAGCTGGCCTTAAAGGAGTGTCTTTTTTCAGTGAGACATGCGTGTTCCTTTTGTACACATCACTTACTTTCTCAAAGATCTTATTGACAACTTTGTTGTGTCTTTGCTGGTAAAGCGGCTTCAGTTTTCTACATCCATTAAAAACATGGGATACTGTCTCAGCATAGAAATTACAAAGTTTACATGTTTTTGAATAACTGTTTGGATAGTATGTGTGCAAAAGACTCTCACATTCAAGCACATGCATCCTCCCTTTCACACAAAACGTTCGTATTTTATCACTTATTTTGTGGTTGGTTAAAAAGTTACAAGATACAGTGTAATCAATGTTGTTCCCATTTTCTCTAATTATTCTTCCTTGTGATTTCAAACTTTTCAGTTCTTCAACAACATTATTTAGTTTCACATTTTTATAACATTTTTGAAATTTCACATGATCATGAAAAGAAAAATGAACATCATCATCAACCTCATACATACATACATACATACATACATACATACATACGTACATACATACATACATACATACATACATACACACACACACATAGTTCAAGAACTTTATTGACTATATGATTTTACATGCAATGAATACATCCATTTACATAATCACATATTCAACCATCTTCAGCTGTACAACACACCAATATATTCCGTACAATAGACTTTATATTTTGTACGTTATTTCAATCAGATTAAATTATACCTTCTTTTCCATACTCTTTGCGAACCTATAATTGCGCTAATGCTGATAAACTTGCACATGCTAGTTGACTGCCTATTGCTGAAACCTAGCATTTTTAACCCTGATGCGGCTTTGTTATGAACAGTCCCCAATGCTCCCACGATAATAACAATGATTCTACAGTGATAGCCCTTGTCATTCATATCATTATGCAATGATAGATATTTCAAAAACTTTTCACGAAAACATAAATCGATGAATTTGTCAAATGGAACAGCAATTTCTACAATAAAAGCATCTTTGTTCTTTTCATCTAATATGAGTATGTCAGGCTTGTTGACATACATACATACATACATACATACATACATACATACATACATACATACATACATACATACATACATACATACACACACACACACACACATACATACATACATACATACATACTTCGAGAATTTTATTGACTATATGATTTTTCACATGCAATGAACAATCCAATTGCATAATCACATATTCAACATAATATATCAGCTTACAAGCATACCAACAACTTAAATAGTGTAATACAATGAAACTGTATAATAGTAATATAGTGTATGGAGTAACCAACATGCATTGTAATGAGAATGCATAGTAGTAATATAGTGCATGGAATAACCAACATGCATTGCATTGATAAAGGCCTTTTGACTGATAAAAAACGAAGAAAAAAGGGAGTGAATGCACCACTGAAAGCTACTGTATATGACAAAATATTGTTAGAGATGAATTAGATTAAATGATATCTTTTCTTCCAGACCCTGTGTGACCCAATAATAGCATTGATACTCATGAATTTACAAAACTGGTTTATTTCACTGTTAGTGAAACCCAACAACTTCAAACCTGATGCTGACTTATTGTGTACTGTCCCCAGTGAACCCACAATAAAGACAATGATTTTACTTGTGTATCCCATATCATTGAAATGATTATGTAGTGGTAAATACTTCAGAAATTTTTCATTAAAACAAATATCAATAAACCTATCAAAGGGAACAGAGACTTCCACTATAAACACAATTTTCTCTTTCTCATCAATAATCAATATATCAGGTTTGTTGGGGATGTTGTTTTCAACATTGACACATTTGTTGGTACTGATAATGCACTGATCACTTGCAAGTTTTTTGTTGATATTTTCAAATAAAAAGTCTACAATTTTGTCATGTCTCTCTGTGTAGAAACCTTTAAATCTCTGGCAACCATTAAGTATATGTGAGTTGGTGTCATAAGGCTGATTACACAAGGGACATGATCTTTGAAAGGACAGTGGGTAGTATTTGTTCATGTTTGCGTTTGTTTCTAACAATTGTAATCTCCCTTTCATAGCAAATTTAATGATAGCATCGTTGATACATACATACATACATACATACATACATACATACATACACACATACATACATACATACATACATACACACATACATACATACATACATACATACATACATACATACACATCAATATCAATATCTTTATTTCTCTATATACAATACAATACTCTATAATACAATACAAGTAATGTAACATCATAGATACATACATACATACATACATACATACATACATACATAAAATAATAATAATAGTTCGTCCATCAGGTATGATGATGACCTTAACAACACCAGAGGAATAAAGAACAGAAATTGTTGAGAATTTCAACACATGGACAATAAAGAGAAGTAAAGGACACAGAGGACAGAATGGAAAGACTGTTCTTTCATGACTTATGGCTTCTCATGTGACTGATAAGTCCTATTTTTGCCCTGCAGACCCTTCCGCATAAATGACAAGAGTGCTCCGTTGGTTCAGTACCACTGGGCCTTTTCTTGCGCCGTTCTCTTTTTTTGATAGCCTGCTGGACTCTGTCAGCTTCCCATGCTTTGCTGCTTCTGGTAAGGGCCGCCCTCCAATTTGCACGATCAAGCGAGAGCTTTTCCCACTCACTCACATCAATGGCAAAGGCCTTCAGTGATTGCTTGAGAGTATCTTTGTAACGTCTCTTTGGGGCCCCAACATTCCTCGTTCCATTGGAGAGCTCAGAGAAGAAGATTTGCTTACGGAGTCTGGAGTCCGGCATTCTGACAACATGTCCTGCCCAACATACCTGAATTTTTTTCAGGTGGCAGAAGATGCTCAATTCCTTGGCACGATTGAGGACCTCAGTGTCTGGAATTTTATCCTGCCATTTGATCCTTAGGATCTTTCTAAGGCAGGCCAGATGAAAGTGATTTAGCTTTCTGGCATGCGATTGGTACACTGTCCAGGTTTCAGCCCCATAGAGTAGGGTGGGAAGGACCACAGCATTGTACACTTTCAGCTTAGTGTCTGTGCGAATGCCGGCAACATCCCATACTCTCTTTCGAAGCCTGCCAAATGCAGAGCTGGCTTTGCTGATTCTTGAGA
>OZ007575.1:5460927-5498427 GCA_963931925.1 Onchidella celtica
TGGAACATGCCAATTAAATAATCAGTTATAAATCAGTTCAAGTTTACCAGACGAGTGAAAACAATAAGAAAGGGAGGCAACCACATTATTAAACAGAAAAATATAAATGGCATGTGGGCAATTATACTACATATAAAAATCGTGAGAATCACTTTCCATATATTCATATTAAATATGAATATTTTGCAAGGAAAATATATAATATAATGGCCCATAGCTTTTTCCTGATCTAAGCAGTATTTCTATGTGGTAAGTATTGAGAATAACCCAGTTCTGTATATCTACTGAAATTGTTTGATATCGTCTCTCGTCAGGTGTCCATTTCAATCGCAAAATAGACCCCTCAAATGTCTTTCCAGAATATCTTCATTTTCATTAAACTGCCAAATTGTTATTGCTGTCATTTTTTAAACAATGCGTTCTAGAAGTAATTGCGAATTAGATTTTATCTTTGTTCATAGACTTTTTAGTGTAACATACTGGTAGTTTAACGTAGTAGGTAGTTTTACAGTAGAAACTTTTTTACTTGCACTTAAACATACAGAATTTTGAAATGTTCCCTTTAACTTTCGCTTGCACTTCAAATTTACTAACATAACATAATTACAGGGTGTCTCAAAAAAATGTAGATCAATACGTATACACACATCTTGAATGCTGATGTCAGTTAAGATACACCCAAGGTTTATAATTCGAATTAAAAGGGACAGAAGTGTAATTATTCGACTTATCGCACGATGTTTCAAATTTTTGGCCGTTCTGGGCCTGGCACTGATGACAACTCAGTTCAGTGGATTTGCAAACAACTTTAACCATTCGCTTTGTACAAACAATGTCTTCTTATTATTTTGAGACACCCCGTAGTCATAAGTTTCACTTTTCCATGTGAAATTACACTGACAGATGAGCAATGTAGATGGCTTCGTGCTGAACTTTCTTTCCGAGAAAAATCATTGCAAATTTCTGTTTGATGATATCAGTGGCAATGCAAGATTCCTCAGCAGAGCGGGGAAAGGGGACGCGAGTGCAAAATTTGTTCGAATTCTCCCGCTCTCATTACATGAAAAGAATTCACTTTGCTGTCACTCAAAGAAAAAAGAAGTTTGGGAACTGAGACGATGATGATTTATACACAGACAGAAAAAAATTGTCCATTCAAGAGTCAGTTTAATTTCGCGTGAGTAGCCTAGCTCAGTGAAAGCTAAGCTAGCAGTACCTCGTTCTTACCCCTGTGTGGACACTGACAGGCGTTACTATCGATGGTCTGGATCCAGTGACTGGACCTGTAGGGCAGGGTACCACTAGTACAACTAGAGACAGCGCTACTGCATCTTCAGCCACCAGCACTACGACAAAGGGTACAGCTTTCACACACAGCATTATTGTACCATTAACCTGCTTTTCCCGAAACACACATACAGAAAAAAGAAAGAACCTATCTAAAATGTGTAAGGTTATACTGAATGAAAGTTAAAATGTGGCAACAAGCAAACAGAAAAAAAGTTTTACAGTATGTTAGAAAATACCAGACACAAACAAACCATAAAAACACGTTAATCAATAAGTAAATAATTGTTTGTTTGTTTGTTTTTTGAAGAGGATGTGCGGCACCCGGCAGTAAAACATAATTTCACACCAAAAAAAAAAAAAAAAATTCTGATTTTGTGTTTTGGGTATATCTAAGCCATTTGCTTATTTTATCCGTCATGTCTGACCGTTCAATTGCAAATTGTTAAAAATCACAATTTTGTAAACGATATACCGTGGGCGATAATGCTGTGTTCTGACAAAAATGGCAGATGTCTCAATTGTTCAAAATAATTTCACAAAATAAAAACATTTCTCAGTTGTTGACAGATCTTTATGTAACTTGTTGGGATTTTCCTTTCTTCACTTTTGCCGATTCTCTCAAGAGCTTTTTTAAAAAATTGTTGATAATAATTACTTTTTGTTTCTTTTTAAATTTTATCATGGCCAGATATGCAATCCTTTGTTTGCCGTATGTAAATTCTTGAACATTTAAATAAAATATAGATCTAGTTTTCATTGTATGGACAGAGTGTGTTGAAAAAAAAAATTGAAATAGATCTAAGAATGTATAGATGTGCAACTTCTTCACATTTGAACAAGAAAGTATAGATGTGTATATTTGAATGTTTGAATCAAATCCGATATGATGGACGATAGTTATCGATTACCACAGCAACTGTCGGAATTATATCCAAACTGAACACCTGGGCTGATTCTCTTACCTTAGTTACACAATATCAGGGTATGAAATGCATTAGAAAAGGTGGGATGTATATTTCAGTTTTCACTGCTGCACATCCTCTCAAATACTCTTCCAATATTGCAATTTTTTTTCTTCTTTTGCCTGAGAAAGGTTTGGTCAGGACTGACAGCTTGGGTCTGTCTTCCTTTCAGTTCTAATTCTGGGCAGTTCCAGGGTTGTGGAATGACTGATTGGTGCTAGTTTTCTAACTCTTGGTTTGGCTTAACAACATACGATCTTTACTATTTGGGGCCACATTTTAACATCGTTCCAGTATAATATTGAAAACCTATCATCAGCTGGTGCGCAGTGCTGTAGTTTTGGAAGAATTTCTGATTGATCAATAACTATAAGTAATTACTTATGATTTTTTTTTTCTTTTATTTCAGGATTTTCAATTGATTTTGTCTGTCCCCCTTTGGGTCCATCCATAAAGTACGGATGTTTGGAAGGGTTGGGAGGGGGGTGGAAGGGGGGAACTTGTTCGGCCCAGTGAATGAAAATGTACTTGGGGGGAGGGATGTGTTGTGGGAGGTGGGTTGGGGTGGGGGGGGGGCATACGGACCTTTTTAATTATGGCAATAAATTCAGAAATTTGGTTTTCTTTACTTTGTTTCGGACAAAGTAAATTGGAGATTCATATAACGTAAAAAAAATGCCGAAACTGATTTATGCAGCCGATGAAACAGTCAAAATTATCAATGCAAAATTTGCCTCTTCAAGTTTTAAACATCAGCGTCTTATCATGGACATTGACAATTCTATTGGTAGGTCGCTTGTACAATGAGGGAAGGTGTTTTTTCTTGGTCGGGGGGGGGGGGCAGGAGGGTGATACCAAGTGAATGAAAGGCATTCACGTGGGGAAGGGATGGTTTAAAAAATCGCCCAAATTGAGGGGACGTATTTTATGGATGAGCCCTTTCCGAAGTTTTGGAATACACAATCCAGGTTTAGGGCGCTAGAGGTTAAAACTGTCTTTGTCTACTTGTGTGTTTGCACTTGTGTCAGACGTTGCATTACAGAAAGCCACGCTGGAGTAAAATCACTGTATACTTCTTTTTTTTTTTTAAGTGTTCGAAAAGCTTCCGTCTGCACAGTCTCTATTCAAGCTTTGTAGATTTTCATCGTGCAATCACCATAGCACAAACCTTCTACAATCTATATCTATAAAATAGACTCTTTGAAAAGTATAAATTAAATCTTTGAAAAGAATTTAATTATGATAATGTGCGAAAAGTTCATTCTTTTCTATCCCCATATGAAGATTTTCATCTTGCAGTCGTCTTTGTATCCAGTGTATTAATTAAACTGAAATGAAATCATTGCACACCTGTATAATATTATCTATCTACTGAAATTAGCCTATGTTACTAGAATATGCCACACGGTCGTGTAAATAGTCCAACGGACTTGCCAATATCAATTTGTGTCAAAGTTCTTGCCAAAATATTTTCTTCGTTAAACAGTCCAAGTTTGATCGCAGTCCGTTGCATGTGCATTTCAAAAGTAAATACTGATGAAATACTCTATTCATATCCGTCTGAGTCTCCTGCCCTCCTAAGGGAAATAACTGTAAAAGCCATAAAACCAAACGTTTACCGGCCACGCAGAAAGCAGTGCGCTTTATTCTTTATTTGATTTCAATTGTATGATGACCAAAGAAACATATTAGTTGTACAAATGTATAGTCCAGACAGAAAGAGAGAACATAATAAATTCCATTCTATAGGCCCATTGCGGATATCGGCCATTTTAGTTGTCAGGGCCGACGCATAACCATGGCGATGGTAGCATTGATTTTGATTCGTTAGCTGATTTGCACTGCGAGCACTTCAGGCGTCGCGAACCAATAGGCGGCGAGCTAAAAAAAAGTTCACTACAGTTTGACACGTGCGTTCACGCACATGGGAGACGTTCGGTCAATTCTTTCACTTCCTTTCCTTTGTTTACAGGGATGGTAGGGAATCTGACCAGCTTGGATCCATCCTTTCCACCCCTGACATAACAGTCAACTGCAATGCAACCTGCAGGCATTTTAACCGCTTAGACATATCTCGAAGTTACACTCGTCAGCTGATCCACCCGCCATTTTAGGTGTCGGAAGTTCAAAACAAAAACACTCTGTGACGTCATTCACAATGGGCCTATAAAATCGTGCAAATAAAATGTGAATTTGACTTATAAAACTGCCCAAATAGGTGACTAATAAAACTGTGCAAAAAAGATACATTTGACTCACGAAACTGTGCAAAAAGGTTCAATTGACCTTTCAAACTGTGCAAACAGGTAAATTTGACGTATATGTGCAAAAAGGTGAATTTGAAACAGATTGGTGTAAATTGTGTTTTCCGGTAACACAGCAGTTTCGACCGCAAAAATTTGGTTAGAATTATTCTTTTCCCCAACCATCAGACAACAAATTACTTAAAAATGTAATTATCTGTTCAACTCTGATGCGCTTTTGATAACTGATAGTTGAGTCACTGTTAACTCAGCCAGCAATCCTACGTCATTACGGCGTAGATTTCATAGAATTGGTAGGATTATCGTACGTGCGGGTTCCCGACATCCGTCTGACGTTGGCACGACTTCCTAACCAGCGGATTTACGTAGGAACGATGTCATTCCTACGTACAAACACGACATCAATCCTACCTGGTCGGATGTCCGTAGGACAGCTGGCTGGAAAGTTTCATTGACCTGTCGCGAAATTAAACTGACTAGCTTTCAATTAGGAGGTCACTTTGGCAATCTCGGATTGCTTTCACGTCCACGTTTCACTCAAATGTCTTGACTTTCTCTGTAGTTTTCCAATAATGTACTAGATTTTCACTAACAATCTCTGTTACTTCCTTGCTTCATTTTGAAAGGCAAAGAAGAAGTTAGCACCACCAGCACCATCGGCAGCGCAACCACCAGCGCCCCTCCTGACACCGGAACATCTGGTACATAAGGCATAGTTTTAGTGTTATAATTTGTGTGTGTTATGTGCCATTATGTCTCGCTTTATGTGTGGCATAGCAGTGAAGTAATCACCACTTGCTGATTGATGTAAATCTTAGAAAAGCACTTTCTTTTTCAGTCTTTCCTCTAAACTGGTCAGACACAGGGTATGTACACTTGGATTTTTGTTGTTGTTGTAATTTGTGGGGAGTTGTATGCGTTATTTTTAATTTACTTCACAGCTGCATAAAAACAGAAGCACAAATAAGGATAAAGAAGTGCCCGTGCTCGACAGTAGTTTACATAAATATATACATGGAAATCTGGAAAATTGGTAAAATCAGACATCTTATTTCAACTGAAACTGCGGCTGTTTTAGTAAATTCTTTTGTACTTTCAAAGTTTGACTATTGCAACTCCCTTTTGGCTGGAATTTCACAAAAAAATATTAGAAAACTCCAAATTGCTCAAAACAATGCAGCGAGACTTGTTTTGAAGAAAAAGAAAAGAGATTCAGCACTGCCACTTCTGCAGAGTTTGCACTGGCTGCCAGTCGAGAAAAGAATAATGTACAAATTGTCATCCATTTGTCACAAATGTGTCAATAATACTGCTCCATCGTACCTAGTTGATTTAACTGATTACTATGTTCCATCTCGTCAACTAAGATCATCATCTGACACTACAAAATTGAAAGTACCTAAAATGAATCTGTCCACTGTAGGAGAAAAGTCCTTTTCATTTCTGGGCCCTACCATCTGGAACACTCTTCCAAAGACAACCAGGGAAATTAATGACATTGGTTCTTTCAAACGCCATCTGAAGACCCATTTCTTTCAGACAAACTAGGCTAGGTGTTTTTCGGCAGCAACAATAGTAAATATTTTTGAATTTCTTTTGTGTAGGCGCGTGTGTGTGTGTGTGTAAGAGTTTGTTAAAGCGCCCAGAGCTTGTCATCGACGGGGTTGGGCGCTATATAAATGCAATATATTATTATTATTATTATTAAATTTACATATAGTAGTTTACATAAATTTACATATAGTAGTTTACATAAATTTACATATAGTAGTTTACATAAATTTACATATAGTAGTTTACATAAATTTACATATAGTAGTTTACATAAATTTACGTATGGTATGTTTCATTTCATTTAGACACCATCTTCTTGTCCTTTTTTTTTTTTTTAATTTATTTTACGTTCTCACTTAAGTTGTTTTAGAGTTTTATTTATCTAATTGGTAGTGGATTGTCCAACTGCTCTATGATAATTGACATGCCTTCCTTTGAAAATGTTCCCTTTCGTTATCTATTAATTTTTTTTCTACTATTCTGATTTCTAATGTGAAAAACCTTTGTACACCCTTCCCCTGTTATATTTCTTACTAGGTCGAAAGTAATTTACATAAATTGCAACACTAAAACAATACATCAGACACCAGAACAAGAGGACACACCTATAAACTCAAAAAGGACAGAGTCAACACAGGAATCCGACAGGGCTTCTTTCCAATTAGGACCAGGGACACATGGAACAATCTGCCAGCTGACACTGTGAATGCACCAACACTTAACAGCTTTAAGAACAGACTAGATACCCACTGGAAGAATAGAATGTACCAAGTTTGAACTTAGTCAGAGGAGATCACAATGTATAGAATAGAATAGTAACGATCAAAAGATCGGACAAAAGGCCAAAAGGCCTAAAAAGCCCGAAATATATCATATCATATCATATCATATCATACTGCATGGGGCTAGTGTCTTTTGTCGGTCTTCACTATATGGACGTTTGTAAACTTGAGGATGTTGCATGCATTTCTCTCCAGATTTATTTCTTCTGTTTCCACTCTTTGCCCCCTCGTATATTGTTTTGTTTTTTTATGTATTATTTTTGAAACGATTCTCTTTGGCATTGGAACGTTAAGATGTGTGTGCGTGTGTGTGTGTTTGAGAAAGCGGAGAGAGGGAGGGAAAGGGGGGGGCAGGGCATGAGGTGCCACTCTGAAGCCTTTATAGTAAGACACAAAACGTATTAAATCTGGAAGCACATATCCGCTCAACATGTTGTACAGATATGGACAGTGCATATCCGTACAACGCACACAATTCGATGACGTAGAACACACACCGGAATACTATATTAATGACCTTGTTAATTTGCATAGTTTTTAAAAATATGAATCGGCCCAGTAGCAAAACAATCCGACTTCTGCTCGGATATTGCGTGATCTGCGCTAATAATAATATACTTGAGTGTAGGTCGATCACCAATGGCTACCCCAACCCCTTTTTGCCTGATTAGTCAATCTGACTACCGCCCATTGATAGAAACTGACTAGACCCTCACGCCCCCAGGTCCATCTGACTATTCCATGTGTTGTCACTTTAAATTCGTGAACACCATACCAAGTTTTGTTTCAGCAAACCTTCACCAGTCGCGCTTTTGGTAAACATGTTATATGGATATGCACAGTCCATATCCGCACAACATGTTGTACGGATATACACTTCCATTAAATTTTCTGTCCTTCACCAGGCTCCACGGGAGACGTGTGTGCGCATTTGCCGTTTTGCCAGTTGTGTGTTTCTTGTTGCGGATCCGTAAAAAAACTTAGCTCAGGGGCGGTTTTTTTTCAGCTTTCTACCTGTTCTGTGGGTGTTATTTTGTGTTGCAATTATTGCCTATTGTGTGCATTCGTTTGATTTTGCTCTTTCAGTATCATTGTGTGCAGTGATCTGTGTACATAGATTCATATCAATCTTAAATGACAGTCACCATCCTTTCTTTCTTCAAACTCCTACATCATCCAGAAGCAATAGAATAATACACATCAAAGCAAACATAGAAAGATATTGAAAATCGTTTTTACCTTCTGCATCTCGTCTGTGCCTTAAGGTTTCACACCACGTCACTTCAGATGTTATATTTATTTCTATGTGTTAGTAATTAATGACATGTTCGTGTAATAATGCCTGAGATGTAGGTATTGAACGCTAAATGAAAACAAAACGACTTTCCCCTCATGAGATCAAAAAAAAACAACAACCGATTCTTATGTACTTGCCTTGTCTCATTCAGGTTCCACCTGCATCAGCGCCCCTTGTTTACGAGCTGCTTACTATGAGAAAGTCAACATGAATGGAAACGCGGACCCTTGTGACGATTTCTACGAGTTTGCCTGTGGTGGCTACGCGGAGGCTAACCCCCAGAGCGCACTGCTGGTAAGGTCACACTCCGGCCCACATCGCACTCTCTCAAGACTGTTTTGTGTAGTATGGAGTTAAAGCGCACCTCCCTGCATACGTGCGAACGAGACAAGTCCGTCTCGCCAGTTGATTCAAAGGAAGTTTAAGTCTGAGCCAAATCCGACGCAAAACAGACTTGGCTTCCAGGAAGAGACGAGAAAACGAATGACTGATTATCCGTGCCATGTTGCCAGATAGGTTTCTTGATGACCATGTTGCGGCCAATTTCCAAAACCATGTAATGGCCATTTCTCAAACAAAAAAGTCGATATGGCTAAACAAGTAAATCTGTCCCTAGGCCTAACCGTTAAAAAAACCTTTCTGATAAATTCCCCGTGCAGCCAACATGCAGTTTGGCCCAATACCCCAAAATGGTCTCCCCCACCCCGCACCCCCACCCCCCGAAGAAAAAAAACAACAACCTTCCAATGAATTGAGGCATTGTTGAGTTCTACCTGCCGCGGTTTCCTACAGTAAGTTAGAGCAATATGATTTTCACATGTATTTTTTATCCTCGTTTTCCAACATTTTGAAGCAGAAGATAATAATTCGATACCAACTTTCTTGGGGGCCACAAATGGCTAATTAGATCTAATCACATTTTCTTTCAAATGTTTACTTGGTATGTTTTGATGTCCGACTGCTGAGTGGTTGCTGTTGCTAACATGGTCGTTTGCGTCCATTGCCTTCAGAATGACTCACCCGTGTACATGATGCCTTGTTTTTGCAGGAAGATGTGACCCCTCCAAAGAAGATTTTGTTGGAAAACACCGAGCGGCTGATTTATCTCTTGGACTTCCCTGTGGAGAGACCTGACATAAATTCTTACGAGAGGAAGCTCAAACATTTTATGAAATCTTGTACTGATCATTTTGAGAGGGTAGGACGTTCTAGCTTCATTTGTTGTCCTTATTTGTTGTTGTTGACTATTTATCTATCTGTTTATCTATCTATCTATCTATCTATCTATCTATCTATCTATCTATCGATCTATCTATCTATCTATCTATCTATCTATCTATCTATCTATCTATCTATCTATCTATCTATCTATCTATCTATCTATCTATCTATCTATCTATCTATCTATCTGTCTGTCTGTCTGTCTGTCTGTCTGTCTGTCTGTCTGTCTGTCTGTCTGTCTGTCTGTCTGTCTGTCTGTCTGTCTGTCTGTCTGTCTGTCTATCTATCTATCTATCTATCTGTCTATCTATCTATCTGTCTGTCTGTCTGTCTGTCTGTCTGTCTATCTATCTATCTATCTATCTATCTATCTATCTATCTATCTATCTATCTTTCTATCTATCTATCTATCTATCTGTCGGTCTATCTATCTATCTGTCTGTCTGTCTATCTATCTATCTATCTATCTATCTATCTATCTATCTATCTGTCTGTCTATCTATCTATCTATCTATCTATCTATCTATCTATCTATCTATCTATCTATCTGTCTGTCTGTCTGTCTGTCTGTCTGTCTGTCTGTCTGTCTATCTATCTGTCTG
Organism: Onchidella celtica; assembly: GCA_963931925.1. Classification (NCBI taxonomy): domain Eukaryota; kingdom Metazoa; phylum Mollusca; class Gastropoda; order Systellommatophora; family Onchidiidae; genus Onchidella; species Onchidella celtica. The sequence continues at coordinate 5,470,900 of OZ007575.1, forward strand.
TCTATCTATCTATCTATCTATCTATCTATCTATCTATCTATCTGTCTACCTGCCTGTCTGACAGTCTGTCTATCTATGATGTTGCTTCTCATGCTGTTATTGTTTTTGTTCTACTCGTACTTCTGTAGATTTCGTGCAAACAATTTAACCGAAAAGAAAGAGACCAGAGACAGCGCCCTTTTCCCTTTGTGTTTTTATTTGCTAACTTATTTCCCACCCATTGACGCATCAAACAGGTACGCAGAAGCTGGAGGGAGACGGAGCATTACTGAAATCCTCTCAGGGAAAGATGAGGCGTGTAGAAGTATATTATATGTGTTGTCAGTGCTCAGAAAAGCGGAAGTGAAAGAAAGAGAACAAAGACCTGACACGGGGTGGGGCTCGAACCTGATTCCTCTGCTATGGCACCAACCGCGTTGCCAGGGAAAATAACAAACAAACAAACACAAAAATTCAAGCCAGTTGGTTGTCTGGAGGGACATTAAGTTTCCTACGGGCAATCTCCAAAACATTATATGTTAATATTTTTATGTTGTTTCCTTTGCTCAGATGGAGTTACGTGGCAAACCTTTCTTAGAGAAGGTGCTGAAACCATTCGGAGGCTGGGTATTATTGGGTCGAAATCTCTCCGACTTTGACTTCATGGACCAACTCAAGAAAGTGCACATTCAGTTCTGGACCACCGCCTTCTTCCGGATGGCCGTAGCCACTGATCAGACAAACTGGCAGAAGAAGATACTGGAGGTGAGGCAAAACAGATCGCCCAGTTTTTCACTATTAGGCCTACATTTCAGTCTCAGTGGCCATTCCACTGGAGAATATAAAGAGATTTACTACCGGCGTGTCACAGCCGGATTGGTTTGTTTCACTTTACGTCACCAAAACTCGACACCCCCCCCCCCTTCATCCCCTCCTCCCATAACTTTCACTTATCCCCGGTGCCTGACTACTGAAAGGAAGCGCATATCCGTACAACCACACAATTGGATGACGTAGAACACACACCGGAATACTATATTGCTGACCTTGTTAATTTGCATAGTTTTTAAAAATATGAATCGGCTTAGTAGCAAAACAATCCGACTTCTGCTCGGAGATTGCGTAATCTGCGCTAATAATATACTTGAGTGTCCGTCGATCACCAATGGCTACCCCAACCCCTTTTCGCCTGATTAGTCAATCTGACTACCGCCCATTGATACAAATTGACTAGACCCTCACGCCCCCAGGTCCATCTGTCTATTCCATGTGTTGTCACTTTAAATTCATGAACACCATACCAAGTTTTGTTTCAGCAAACCTTCATCAGTTGCGCTTTTGGGTAAACATGTTGTACGGATATGCACAGTCCATATCCATACAACATGTTGTACGGATATATATTTCCATACTCAAAATGCGCGCGTACCTGTGTCCTGGCACGGCCGCTGGACATACTCGCTCACAAAGATCGGCTGTAGTCCACACACACCCAAAAAAAAAAAAAATCTTGAGAAAGTTATTCATGGCTTTGGAACTTCCTAGGAAAGAGGAAAAAATATTCCAAATTTCCGAGGCGTACGTGTTCTGTCTCGTCCAGTGAAGCAAACCCATAGCATTGTCACACGTTTTTCCGCTTTTGTTTTTATGTTCACGTCAAATGGAACTGGAAGCTGATACATTTGCCATAAAGTGACGTAACAAAAAATAATATGAGAAACATTATGAAGTATCTTATATTATGCTGTTGAATCTTCGTGACCACAATCATCTAACCAGGGTCATGTAATCTATCTATCCTCTATCTATCTATCTATCTATCTATCTATCTATCTATCTATCTATCTATCTATCTATCTATATCTATCTATCTATCTATCTATCTATCTATCTATCTATCTATCTATCTATCTATCTATCTATCTATCTATCTATCTATCTATCTATCTATCTCTATCTATCTATCTATCTATCTATCTATCTATCTATCTATCTATCCCTGCCTGCCTGCCTGCCAACCTGTCCATTTGTCGGTGCGTAGGTCTGTCTGTCTATCTGCCCGTCTGTCTGTCAGACTATGTTTTTCTGTCTGAGCTCTCCCAGGACGGTGTGTGCAGCTAAAAAGATGATCTACGTGAAAAAAAAAACAGGATATAAATGCACTTTCAGTTGATTTCACAAACAAAGTAATCGGACGTGTCTTTTCCTCTTCCACAGCTTGACTTTGGAGGTATTGGTGTCGATTACCGCTACTATGGAAACGTGGGTAATGGGCCCGCGGTACGTATTCTGCAGTTACGAAGCCACTACCATAGTCTGCCTCCTGCCTGTTTGACTTTTGACTGCCGACAGAGATTCATAATAATTATCTGCTCTGTTATAGTCAGTGTTGTCATTCTCATGACCCGATTTCAGGGGGCTGCAATGTAGCGAAAAGTAAAAATGCTGAATTCTGCCATGCTATTTTCATTCATTATTTTTATTATAGACAACAACAAAAAAGAATAATACCAACAACAACAAAGGAAGAAAATAATACAACATTCTTTTCATAAGCGGGGCTGATTTATGACGGGGCTCATCTATGATTGGCCACTCGTGTCAGACTTAAGAAACGAAACTTGGGAAAAATCATTTTGTAAAAAAAAAAAAAAAATTGATATGAGGACCAAAAGTTAAAAACAGCCCAGATGTGTTCTGCCGTAGCGTTCTTAGCGATTAGGGACAGCTGGGGGTGTGCAGCTTTTGCTTTTTCTTAGTTCTTGTGTTTGTTAAGGGGAGGCGGGGGGGGGGCAGAGAGACAGGGTCAGTATGATTATGTCTTGAGGTTTGAAATGGAATCCGAGCTTCAAGTTGTTTGGGGGTTTTTTTGTTTTCGTTTTGTATCTCTCCCTGTTTGCGATGTCATTGCGATCGTGTCTCGCACGTGTGTGCATCAGCAATCATTCACCCAGATTTCAAACCATGCGACGCGACTGCCACGTAACAAGATGGCATGTTCGCACTTAGCCTACGATTTCATATCGGCGCTAAGCATCTTTGCCACCTTCTTCTGAGGTTTTACCAGCAAATTTCTAAAACGTTTCATCGCACTCGGTTTAGAATGGGTATGCAAATTTTAGTTCCCTCGCGGACCACTTCAATTTTAGCTGTCTTGAAAATGTTGCAGGACTAGGGCAGGGCAAGACGCGGATATAGATCAAAATTGTTGTACCTCCAGGTTTATTTATTGGGGTTCATAATGGCAATACTGTAATAATGACAAACTGCTTCTTGCAATTTTTTTGTTATTCCGCTGTCTTTAACCAGTTCCAAGTTACAGAGAAGCAGTTCTGTTGTATCTCCCTCAAAAATGAGATCATTGAGAGCAATATTGTGGTATTTCCGAGTAAGCTCCATTATTCATAAACCTAGAGATACAACAATTTTGCTCTATACCCGCGAAGAGAACGTGGGTAGCTAGATCTGTTGTAATAAGTCCAGTAAGTGTATCTGTTTTTGTTGACTGGAGTTGGTGGGACTAGCAGTAGTCTTTTAAGAATCTGAAAAAAATAAATGTTCAGAAATACGAAAGAGCTTTGTTGAGCTGGTCGGACTGTATAATTGTTTAAAACTAATACCTTACTATACAAATGGTGCATGCCTGGGTAGGAAGATGTCGCCAGGAACAGTAATTAGTCCAATTGCCTTTAGGCCGGCCCCGAGGAGGAGTCGAAATGCTGAAATGGAAGAACGTATAAAAGAGAATGAGAACCACAGAGCAGAACAGAAAACACGCAAAATGGGCACTTTGCATTCCAATTCTTCGGAACTTTTGTCTTACATTTTTTTTTTTTTTTGTCTTTCTCCTCCCTGTTTTGCACGTCCTACTTAAATCACAATCTACCCCCCTCCTTTCCCCCCCAAAAATGCCTTCCAGATCCAGAGACTGTATAAAGCGTACATCGCCCAGGTAGCACAGTACGTCATTTATGACGCCGGCTCGACACCTGCGAACAGAGATGTAATACAGTTCGCCGACGATGTCTACGACGTGGAGCATAATTTGTCCAAGGTGAGTAATTTCATAGGCTATCTATCTACCTATCTATCTATCTATCTATCTATCTATCTATCTATCTATCTATCTGTCTGTCTATCTATCTATCTATCTATCTATCTATCTATCTATCTATCTATCTATCTATCTATCTATCTATCTATCTATCTGTCTGTCTATCTATCTATCTATCTATCTATCTATCTATCTATCTATCTATCTATCTGTCTGTCTGTCTATCTATCTATCTATCTATCTATCTATCTATCTATCTATCTATCTATCTCTATCTATCTATCTATCTATCTATCTATTTATCTGTCTGTCTGTCTGTCTGTCTATCTATAGATCTATCTGTCTATTCATCCATCCATCCATCCATACGTCTGACTTTATCTATCTATCTATCTATCTATCTATCTATCTATCTATCTATCTATCTATCTATCTATCTATCTATCTATCTATCTATCTATCTATCTATCTGTCTGTCTGTCTATCTATCTATCTATCTATCTGTCTGTCTGTCTGTCTGTCTGTCTATCTATCTATCTATCTATCTATCTATCTATCTATCTATCTATCTATCTATCTATCTATCTATTTATCTGTCTGTCTGTCTGTCTGTCTATCTATAGATCTATCTGACTATTCATCCATCCATCCATCCATCCGTCTGACTGTTTATCTATCTATCTATCTATCTATCTATCTATCTATCTATCTATCTATCTATCTATCTATCTATCTATCTATCTATCTATCTATCTATCTATCTATCTATCTATTGTGTATGTCCCCAAGCCTGTCTGTCTATGTATCCTCCTGCTTCACTCAGAGTTCTGATTTGTACTATTGTCATTTACTTCCGGGTACATACAGCAGTGTTAGCTGACCTGAAAGTCCGAAACAGGGCTCCTCCAGGGTTATGGGGACTGGTAGTAACGGAGGTGATGACAATGACAATGATGCTAACCTCATTTTCTATCTTTCTCTTTCTCTCTCTCTCTCTCTCTCTCTCTCTCTCTCTGCTGTACGCAGGTGATTTTGGCTTCCAATTTGGCCCGGGGTCCACATCGAGCTGAAATCAGGACGACACTTGGTGGCTTGCAGACAATTGATAATCTCCCGGTATGTTTCCATTTTTTTTTCGTACACGTCAGTATATGAACGTGGGATCCCATGTTCTCAAACCAGCAATTCTTTTGCAGGTGCCGAGAGGGGAACCAGTACTTTAATCAGGCAAAATGTCAGTTGGGAGGGAACTGAGAATTTGGTTGATTGTGATTCCAGGTATCTTCTCTGTATGGACACAGTTAGTTTTTTTTTTTTTTTCATGAATAAAATGTCCAAATGAGTTAAAATTTATATTGCTCCAAATCTGACTTTATGACCTATGGGACCAAGTGGGTCACAAATATTTACCCATGATGGAATGGTAATTGATGCCAATAAATTTATCATCTTTAATCTTGATTGAAAGAATGTTATATCATGGAATGAAGTTAACTGGTTTAGTTACCGCAAAAATTAAATATTTAGAAATTGCTACAAACAAAGTTTTGGTCAGCTGGTTGGCTCTGTCGCCCCACGTACAGCTCGGATCATCACCTGGGCCAGAAATGCTTATGTCCCTTCTCCTGGGGTTTGCAAAAATCCGCTTGGACAACTTAACAAAAAGTTGCTGTTGTCCTGACAAAAATAAGTGTTACGTCCACGTGAATATTAGATTTGCCTGTTGTTATCTTCCCTTTACTTTTTATCCCCATGTCCACGTGAAACCCTGCGCTTAATTAAAATATCTTAGAACCTTGGAGCTTGTAATCTATATATATATTTTGGTAACTCGAAACTTTGGTCATCTAAGGCTCAGGAACTGCATCACACCCAGGCTTCAAACTTTGCAATTATCAATGCGAAATTAGCATGGGCTATGTTAGAAATTATGAAATGTTCAGGCTTTTACGTTTCATTTTTCATTGTTTTGGCATCATTTAGATCTATTTCGAGTCATGGTTCGCCATTTTAAGGTTTCGTTATCACTTCCTGCGATGTGTTCACTATCAAACACACTAATCCGTGCGCAAACCATGCTATTGTAGGGGATGCGCAGGGTGTCAACTCACATAGGCAGAGCAGTAAGACTTAATTAAAAACAAACAAACAAAAATAAAATAAACAAATAGGAACAGGCAAGATGAAGCAGGTCCATATAACCACCCAGAACTGAAACTAATAATATTCAAACCGATTTATCCCGGGCAGGGCCGGGGACCTCAGCTAGCATGAAATAAAAGCGAGGGAATGATCTAGAGGTCGTCAGTTAATAATAAAAAACTTTAATTATCTAAGGGAGATTACCACAAAAATTAAAACTCGAAATTCGTGGTGTCATGGGTTATCCACCGTTGCCCCCCACACTTGACACTTCTTTCAGAAACTTGGAACCTTTTTCTTCGCTTATTCTGACTGCAAGAATTTGCAGCACTGTACAACTGCAGACTGATGGGTTACAATTGTGTCATAGACCCAAGATTGTAATAGATAGTCGGGAGAGCTGAAAATCTAATCGCGCTCAGTGCAATAAGCAGATTTACAATTACATTATTTGCCCTAGTAGTAACTAAAAGTCAGCTGTAAGTGGAGCATTTGTGTATAATTATACAAGTGTCTCAAAAACGTGTACGCACAGTGTAAATAAAATGTCAATAAAGATTCATCCAAGATTTATAATTCAAATGAAAAAAAGGTAGGCTACATGTGTGTAATTAATTGATTTATCGCAAGTGTTGAAATGGATGGCCACTTCGGGTTCTACACTGATGATAGCGCAGTTTAACCCTTCTATGCCCAGACAACAAGTGCAATGTTCAATATTAATTGAAACATTCTAAATATAATTATTGAACACGAATAGAGAAAAGAGAGAAAGAATGGAAAAGCCATGTTGTCAAGTAAAATAATATTATTAATAAATCAGAAATTGTCCAAATCTTAGAATTTGCAATTTTTTGAAGTTTTCAAGTTTTTGAATCTTAGAAGTGTAAAGTATGGGGAGCAATTGTCCAGCGGCTACTCAGATTTCGAGATATGGTACGCTGGGCATAAGGTACTTTCACCTGTGTAGACATTTGTGTTTGGACAGCCCGCATGTTTGTCTATTAATTTAAGCACTACAGCACCTTCGATTTCCAACATTTTGAAGTTGGACGAAAGTAAATGATTCAATGCCTCCTTTGTTAAAGGTCACAAATCGCTAATTAGACAACTGTTAGTTCCCCCCCCCCCCCCCATAAATGGTTGCATTTGTTTGACAAGGGTAAACCTCTTAGCTCCTAGAAGACTTAGATTCACCACAAGAAATGATTATTTTTAGCAAAAGAAGTTTGAAATGGTCAGGTTTCGTGTTTTGTTTTTTGTTGTTGTTTTTTATTTTACACCAGATATTCTACATAATGTTTGACTGGTGGCGTCAATGCTCACTGCGGTCTTACTGTGTCTACAAAAAGTCAAAATTTGCTAGCAGTGTGAAAATAATCGTGAATTGCAATTTATTTTCTTTTCTGTAATGTGGCCTGAAAGGCGAAAATCAAAAAATTGTTTTTTTTTAATTGTTACGTTTCATCATTTTAGATTCACACTGTGGGCTTGAAAAGACTACAAAAATCCTGTATCCAAAAGTAACCATGAATGATAATATGGAAAGTCAGAGCCTTCTGACCTAGGCCCGAATAGGTTTAACCCTTTTTTCACTGAAGCTAGATCTCATTGACTCTATTCCCATTTCCACAGATCGACTTTGTGGATTACTTTAATAGTATTTTTGTGGACAGTGGCGCCAAGTTCCAATCTGATACACCTATTGCCGTGATGAGGGATGAATATTTCCACAAACTGGGTCCAATGTTGAATAACTATTTGTCTACTGCAGACGGCAAGAGGTACGTTTTCAGTTTTTGTTTGTTGATGATTCTTGAATTAAACTGTAAGAATGTGTGGTAGACCTATCCCCCCCCCCCCCCACCCCCATCCCCCGAAAAAAAACACCCTTTGTTGCCCTGAATGGATTTGATAGAAAGATGGCTGAAACTTGGTCCGCAGATGGCCATTTTGACACTGAGATATTCCCTGAATGGGTCGGTCATCCTGTCTACTTATCTAACAAAAAAACTCACATTCACAGAGAAAATATGTAGGGTCGCAGCAGAACTTGGAACAAAGTTGAAATGTGGCAAAGTACAAAATTTTGAATGAAAAGAGTTGTATGTGTCAAAGCTCTGCGTTTGGACCAAGCAGTACAGAAGCGTAACAATAAATTACAAAGGAAGTAGAATAGGTCGACAAACGCAGACTTTACATTGATTTTGACTGGTTTTGGTTGTTGTTTTTTTAACTTTGCCTGAGAACTAATATTGAATGTTGAATGCTTTGCCTTTGTCTAACGTGGGGATCTGCAACCCACAACTTTTGCACCGTTTATTTTGATTATAATTCCTAGCCGACCCAAGCAAGATAAATCTTGCAAATTTTTCTTGTACCAAGCCGGGCTGTATATCTACATGTAGATCTAAGTCGCATTATACACTTGGATCCGATGCAAAGAGGAATAAATTTTTTTGTTTACCACAATTCCTTACAGAATACACCGATGTGATAAAACGACTTTCGGACGGAAATGTGTAAATAGTGACGTAGAGCGCAGTTTCCGGTCACATTTTTCGATTCTATCCGATGAAAATGCGTCTCTGTTTTTGCGGCTCAAATTTTTTAAATATAAATAATAGTAAAGACTGATTTTTGTCGAAAATGAATGTGTCCGCGTAACTCTTCGTCAAAAACATGATTTTTGACGTCGAAGTCGCGAAGTTTTAGCTGCTTACAGGTTCAACCTCTAGCTCAATTATAGTAAGATTATTGGTCACATTTTAACTTTGTCTTTCTGTTTCCAAGTTGACTTTTTTCTTTCTTTCTTTTTTACTTTGTTTAGGCGGCTTCACAACTACCTAGTGTGGCAGCTGATGAATCGTTATACACAAGACCTGAGCTGGGAATACATTCACAGCAAGAGACAGCTCAACGCCTATCTGTACGGTCGGAGGGATGACAGCTCCGGTTATTCCTACTGTTTCAGAACGGTCAGTGCTGCCCGTCCTTTACTGTTTCCTATAGATAGGTTGTAGTGACTGTTTCAAAGTGGTTTGGGGGGGGGGGAGGGGGAGGGAGAGACAGTGAGCATGAAAAGCGTGGATGGGGGGGGGGGGGTTTAAATTTTGTATTTGTATTTGTATAACTCTTTAATCCCATTTGGGAAATTTGCCTTTGTGCCATTGCAGCCCAGTTATAACCGGAGCAGGCACGTCGTCGCCACAGTGCAGCGCCGGTCGGCGAGTTGTTATGGTTTTTTTTGGGGGGGGGGGGAGATGAGGGAGGAGGGGGGGGGGGGTAGGGATGAATTTTATTTAATTTTTCCCCGGCAGCGGCCTGTCCGGCCTGCTCTTTTCGATTTCCAACTGCCAAGGTATCTTTAACGTGCGCAACGTGCACAGGGGCCCTCCGAATTTTTTCGTCCTTATCCGAGAAGACTAGGTACTCGATCCTACCCCTCCAATAAGATCAGGGACACGAAAACATGAGAAAAATCCCAAACTTCCAACATGCCTGCACCGGCCGGGTTTTGAACCCGGGACCCTTGGCATGAGAGGCGAGCACCTTGCCTCTAGACCACTTTGTCCCTACAAATCGAGCTGACTTACTTTATGGATCGCCGTCCCGCTGACTTTCTCAAACTCAGTGGATGGCCGAGCCAGGGATAAGCACATATCATAAATCTGTTGTTGTCTTTTTTCGGCGGATGAAGAAGGGTGAATGAGAAGATGAAAATGGAACTTTATCTATCCAGAAACTGGAACTACATACGTCATTAAAACACACACGGATATCCATACGCACTGGGTCTACATTAGTAAGGGTCTGTAATGGCGGTTCTTTGGTTCTGTGTGATGATTTGATTGATTGATTGAATGCTTCACGTCATGTCCACAGGCCGAGCGTAGCATGAGGGTGGCCATGGGTGCCGTGTTTGTCAAACAGTACTTCAGAGCAGAGGACAAAAGCGAGGTATTTTGTATGAGTGTGTGGTGACTCGGCTATGTGAGAGTGTGTGCGTGTGTGTGTGCGTTAGCGTGCGTACTCACGTGTATCTCTATGGTCATAATTACAAGATTGCCACGTCTCTGTCTGTCTGTCTCTCTCTTTATATCTGTGTCTCTTTTTTCCTCTGTCTTTCTCTCTCTTTCTCTCTCTCTCTCTCTCTCTCTCTCTCTCTCTCTCTCTCTCTCTCTCTCTCTCACTCACGCCCTCGTTTTCTGTTTGTATATACCTGATTACCTCTTCTCTTTCTCCCTCTTTTTCTCTCTCTCTCTCTCTCTCTCTGTCTTTCTCTCCTTCACTCACCCACTCTCTCCTTCTCTGTGTGTTTATACATGATTGCACTGCCACCTCTCTCGCTCTGTGTGTGTGTGTGTTTGATCTCTATCTCTCTTTCTCTCTGTCTCACTCATTTACTCTCTCTTTTTCTGTGTGTGTATACATGATTGGACTGCCACTTCTCTCTCTCTCTCTCTCTCTCTTTCTCTTTCTCCCTCTCTATCTCTCTGTTCTTTATCTCTCGTTCTCTCTGTCTTCCTCTCTCTTACCCACCCACTCTCTCTTTTTCTGTGTGTGTATACTTGATTACAATGCTACTTCTCTCTCTCTCTCTCACTCTCTCTCTCTCTCTCTCTCTCACACACACACATACACACTTGTCCCCCAGTCTCTCTCTTTCTTTCATTGTGTGTATGCGTGTGTATATGTGTGTGTGCGTGTGTGTGTGTGTGTGTGTGTGTGTTCGCAAATGATAGTAGCCTCATGCTCAAAGCAAATGTGTGATAGATAGATCATTAATTTTGTGAGCCCGGAAGAACATGACACTGTGCATGTGGCTGACACTAGGAGTAAAGAAGTGCAATTAGAACGCCCAAGGGCTGACCACAACGTAAAGTTCAAGTGATCTCATGATAACGTTAGCCGTGCATTTTACGAGGACACTTATGGCATAGATCTAGATGTTAAATTTGCTACCTGAAAACCTAATTGCTATGCAAAATTCAGTTTATAGAACTGATATTATATAAATATAACCATTGACCCAAAACATCTAGGCAGTTTTGTTTGATCTATGTGTTAGTAGTTCATTATCTTTCTCCCAGCATATCAAGGTACCGGTAGATGTAAAGTTTTTAGAACTGCATATCCAAGTCTTTAGAGTCCATACCAGTGAGTCTCAAACAAAATACGACAAAAGCAGAGGTGAAACATGAAAATATAATGTTTGGCCATAAATTTGTTCAATTTCTTTTCTACTTTCTCTTTCCCTGTTCCCTTATGTGGCCCGGTTTCTCAAGTAAGCCATGAAGTCGAAGGCACTTTTATTGGTCAGAGGTCATTTCGCCGGAAACTGAGCTTCTGATTGGTTGTCATTCCTTATCATCTCTTCTATGTGTGCACAAAGTGGTTTATTTGAATAAAATTCCTAAATGAAGTGCACGTGACACTGTACAACTATGATTGTAGCGAGAGAAAGATAGTATAGTTTCTGCCGAATCGCAAAACTAGGTTAGCGCGGTAGACAGGGATTTGGAAAGGGCTGCCTACACCAAAGAATGAATGGAGCAACCTACTGTGGTCTGTTCATATTTATTTTTTTGGGGGGTTGATCGAGACTGCATAAAGCCGCTGGTAAACTCTTTCTCACTTTGAAAACCTACAACCGGGCATTATTTACCGCACTGGCCTGCTTTCAGCTCCATGCTAACAGTGGTTTCCCTGAGCTTCTCGTGTCTACCTGTGCAATCGACTAACAGTGGTGCCTCTCCACACATATTTATACTACCTGCTTCCTTCGAATAGATCTGACTTAATCACCGATTTGGACAGACAGGTCGCATTTATTTGATCTTCCATTCCAGGCTATCGCTATTATGGATCAAGTGAAAGACCAGATGGTTAGTAGCATTAATAATTGGAAATGGATGTCTCCCGTCGACAGACAGAACGCTGTTGACAAGGTAAGTTTTGATGTAAATAAGTCCACACAGTTGTTCAAGCATTAGAAACCATAGCTTGCATGCGAGAAATTCGGGGTTCGAATCTCCTAAATGTGTTTAGATCTCTCTCCAGAGGGGTTATTTGCCTTGAGCATTTTATAGTTCTTTGGTTGTTGTTGTTGCTGTTGTTGTTGTTGTTGTCTTGTTGTTACTTCTTGTATTATATATATGGCTTTTTCTTTGTTCCAGTCTTCCGCATTGACCCTAAAAATGGCTGTTTAAATCCTGAAAAGGGCTGTTGTCGTGGACCTGAAAAGAACGGTTGTTTAAACCCTTAAAAGGACTGCTGTTTAAGCTCCGAAAGAGACGGTTGTTACAGCCCTAAAAAGGACCATTGTTTAAGCCCTGAAAAGGACTGTTGTGTAAGCCCTGGAAAGGACTTTAAGCCGTCTTTGCTTTCTCACTTATAGCTCTTCGGGCTTTAGAGGGTAGATCTAGGCCCCTTCCAGCCGATTTTAAACCACCGGCAAACTGGATGGCGGCGCCATGACACTGAGCTTCACTGGGACCTCTCCGACCAGCCAATTAGTTGGGCAACTCACTGAAATCCAATTTCATGATGTCACTATCCGACTGGTCGACAGTTCAAAATCAGCTACTGCGCTCTAGACTTGAAATGAAGTCTTTTTTTTTTTTTAATTATCATGACCATTATTGCTCGCTTATTATTATTATTATTATTGGGAAGTGTATATCCGTACAACATGTTGTATGGATATGGACAGTGCATATCCGTACAACATGTTTACCCAAAAGCGCAACTGGTGAAGGTTTGCTGAAACAAAACTTGGTATGGTGTTCATGAATTTAAAGTGACAACACATGGAATAGTCAGATGGACCTGGGGGCGTGAGGGTCTAGTCAGTTGGTATCAATGGGCGGTAGTCAGATTGACTAATCAGGTGAAAAGGGGTTGGGGTAGCCATTGGTGATCGACCTACACTCAAGTATATTATGAGCGCAGATCACGCAATCTCCGAGCAGAAGTCGGATTGTTTTGCTACTAAGCCGATTCATATTTTTAAAAACTATGCAAATTAACAAGGTCAGTAATATAATATTCCGATGTGTGTTCTACGTCGTCGAATTGTGTGCGTTGTACGGATATGCACTGTCCATGTTTGTACGTATATGCGCTTCCTTATTATTATTATTGTCGTTATTATTTGGACAGATCCAGAACAGCCTGTATAAAATTGGATATCCTGACTACATGACGAACGATAATTATGTGGATTCCCTGTACGACAAGGTAAGTTTGACGCACGTTGTAGCTGGCTAGTCTTGGTCATAGAAGTATCTGATTTTGTCTTTCCATCTTCAATGTGTATTTCTGTTTTCTTCAGTCTTTATGTTTCTTTTTCTTTGCCTTGTGTTCATCATGTCCAGATGATTTTATATGCGTGATTATTTATATTCGTTTTGATAGTGTCCATCTGTTTCAAACTCATCTAAGTTTTATCCACTAGCATTCTTAGAACTCCTCTGTGTGTGTGTGTGTCCCTCTTTCTTTCTGTCTGTCTCCTTTCTCTCTCTCTCTCTCTCTTTCTTTCTTTCTCTTTTTCTTGTCTATTCCTCCCTCTCTCTCCCTCTTTCTTCACATTCGGTCATTCGCAGTAAACGTTGATAGCTGGTAACTTCTACTTAAGTTATTCTTAAAACAATGCTGTTTTTTTTGTTTTTGTCAGGGGTGGGGGTGTTTCTGGAGAGTTGTTGCTAAAAAAAAAGGGGGGGGGGGGGCTGTTGTTTCTGGAGAGTTGCTGCTCAAAGGGGGGGGGGGCTGATGTTTCTGGAGAGTTGCTGCCCAAAGGGGGGGGGCTGATGTTTCTGGAGAGTTGCTGCTCAAAGGGGGGGGGGGCTGATGTTTCTGGAGAGTGGCTGCTCAAAGGGGGGGGGGGGCTGATGTTTCTGGAGAGTGGCTGCTCAAAGGGGGGGGGGGGCTGTTGTTTCTGGAAAGTTGCTGCTCAAAGGGGGGGGGCTGTTGTTTCTGGAAAGTTGCTGCTCAAAGGGGGGGGGCTGTTGTTTCTGGAAAGTTGCTGCTCAAAGGGGGGGGGGCTGTTGTTTCTGGAAAGTTGCTGCTCAAAGGGGGGGGGGGCTGTTGTTTCTGGAAAGTTGCTGCTCAAAGGGGGGGGGGCTGTTGTTTCTGGAAAGTTGCTGCTCAAAGGGGGGGGGGGGCTGTTGTTTCTGGAAAGTTGCTGCTCAAAGGGGGGGGGGCTGTTGTTTCTGGAAAGTTGCTGCTCAAAGGGGGGGGGGCTGTTGTTTCTGGAAAGTTGCTGCTCAAAGGGGGGGGGGGCTGTTGTTTCTGGAAAGTTGCTGCTCAAAGGGGGGGGGGGCTGTTGTTTCTGGAAAGTTGCTGCTCAAAGGGGGGGGGCTGTTGTTTCTGGAAAGTTGCTGCTCAAAGGGGGGGGGCTGTTGTTTCTGGAAAGTTGCTGCTCAAAGGGGGGGGGGGCTGTTGTTTCTGGAAAGTTGCTGCTCAAAGGGGGGGGGGGCTGTTGTTTCTGGAAAGTTGCTGCTCAAACGGGGGGGGGCTGTTGTTTCTGGAAAGTTGCTGCTCAAAGGGGGGGGGGGCTGTTGTTTCTGGAAAGTTGCTGCTCAAAGGGGGGGGGGCTGTTGTTTCTGGAAAGTTGCTGCTCAAAGGGGGGGGGGCTGATGTTTCTGGAAAGTTGCTGCTCAAAGGGGGGGGGGCTGTTGTTTCTGGAAAGTTGCTGCTCAAAGGGGGGGGGGCTGATGTTTCTGGAAAGTTGCTGCTCAAAGGGGGGGGGCTGTTGTTTCTGGAAAGTTGCTGCTCAAAGGGGGGGGGGGCTGTTGTTTCTGGAAAGTTGCTGCTCAAAGGGGGGGGGCTGTTGTTTCTGGAAAGTTGCTGCTCAAAGGGGGGGGGGGCTGTTGTTTCTGGAAAGTTGCTGCTCAAAGGGGGGGGGCTGTTGTTTCTGGAAAGTTGCTGCTCAAAGGGGGGGGCTGTTGTTTCTGGAAAGTTGCTGCTCAAAGGGGGGGGGGCTGTTGTTTCTGGAAAGTTGCTGCTCAAAGGGGTGGGGCTGTTGTTTCTGGAAAGTTGCTGCTCAAAGGGGGGGGGGCTGTTGTTTCTGGAAAGTTGCTGCTCAAAGGGGGGGGGGGGGCTGTTGTTTCTGGAAAGTTGCTGCTCAAAGGGGGGGGGGGGCTGTTGTTTCTGGAAAGTTGCTGCTCAAAGGGGGGGGGGGCTGTTGTTTCTGGAAAGTTGCTGCTCAAAGGGGGGGGGGGGGCTGATGTTTCTGGAAAGTTGCTGCTCAAAGGGGGGGGGGCTGATGTTTCTGGAAAGTTGCTGCTCAAAGAGGGGGGGGCTGATGTTTCTGGAAAGTTGCTGCTCAAAGGGGGGGGGCTGATGTTTCTGGAAAGTTGCTGCTCAAAGGGGGGGGGGGCTGATGTTTCTGGAAAGTTGCTGCTCAAAGGGGGGGGGCTGTTGTTTCTGGAAAGTTGCT
The DNA here is from genome assembly GCA_963931925.1 of Onchidella celtica. Classification (NCBI taxonomy): domain Eukaryota; kingdom Metazoa; phylum Mollusca; class Gastropoda; order Systellommatophora; family Onchidiidae; genus Onchidella; species Onchidella celtica. Next base: position 5,486,517 of record OZ007575.1, read on the forward strand.
GCTCAAAGGGGGGGGGCTGATGTTTCTGGAAAGTTGCTGCTCAAAGGGGGGGGGGGGCTGATGTTTCTGGAAAGTTGCTGCTCAAAGGGGGGGGGCTGTTGTTTCTGGAAAGTTGCTGCTCAAAGGGGGGGGGGCTGTTGTTTCTGGAAAGTTGCTGCTCAAAAGGGGGGGGGCTGTTGTTTCTGGAAAGTTGCTGCTCAAAGGGGGGGGGGGCTGATGTTTCTGGAAAGTTGCTGCTCAAAGGGGGGGGCTGTTGTTTCTGGAAAGTTGCTGCTCAAAGGGGGGGGGGGGCTGTTGTTTCTGGAAAGTTGCTGCTCAAAGGGGGGGGGCTGTTGTTTCTGGAAAGTTGCTGCTCAAAGGGGGGGGGGCTGTTGTTTCTGGAAAGTTGCTGCTCAAAGGGGGGGGGGCTGATGTTTCTGGAAAGTTGCTGCTCAAAGGGGGGGGGGCTGTTGTTTCTGGAAAGTTGCTGCTCAAAGGGGGGGGGCTGTTGTTTCTGGAAAGTTGCTGCTCAAAGGGGGGGGGCTGTTGTTTCTGGAAAGTTGCTGCTCAAAGGGGGGGGGGGGCTGTTGTTTCTGGAAAGTTGCTGCTCAAAGGGGGGGGGCTGTTGTTTCTGGAAAGTTGCTGCTCAAAGGGGGGGGGCTGTTGTTTCTGGAAAGTTGCTGCTCAAAGGGGGGGGGCTGGTGTTTCTGGAAAGTTGCTGCTCAAAGGGGGGGGGGCTGATGTTTCTGGAAAGTTGCTGCTCAAAGGGGGGGGGGCTGATGTTTCTGGAAAGTTGCTGCTCAAAGGGGGGGGGCTGATGTTTCTGGAAAGTTGCTGCTCAAAGGGGGGGGGGGGCTGATGTTTCTGGAATGTTGCTGCTCAAAGGGGGGGGGGCTGTTGTTTCTGGAAAGTTGCTGCTCAAAGGGGGGGGGGGCTGATGTTTCTGGAAAGTTGCTGCTCAAAGGGGGGGGGCTGATGTTTCTGGAAAGTTGCTGCTCAAAGGGGGGGGGGCTGTTGTTTCTGGAAAGTTGCTGCTCAAAGGGGGGGGGGGCTGTTGTTTCTGGAAAGTTGCTGCTCAAAAGGGGGGGGGGGGCTGTTGTTTCTGGAAAGTTGCTGCTCAAAGGGGGGGGGGGGGCTGATGTTTCTGGAAAGTTGCTGCTCAAAGGGGGGGGGGCTGTTGTTTCTGGAAAGTTGCTGCTCAAAGGGGGGGGGGGGCTGTTGTTTCTGGAAAGTTGCTGCTCAAAGGGGGGGGGGGCTGTTGTTTCTGGAAAGTTGCTGCTCAAAGGGGGGGGGGCTGTTGTTTCTGGAAAGTTGCTGCTCAAACGGGGGGGGGCTGATGTTTCTGGAAAGTTGCTGCTCAAAGGGGGGGGGGCTGTTGTTTCTGGAAAGTTGCTGCTCAAAGGGGGGGGGCTGTTGTTTCTGGAAAGTTGCTGCTCAAAGGGGGGGGGCTGTTGTTTCTGGAAAGTTGCTGCTCAAAGGGGGGGGGGCTGATGTTTCTGGAAAGTTGCTGCTCAAAGGGGGGGGCTGATGTTTCTGGAAAGTTGCTGCTCAAAGGGGGGGGGGGCTGATGTTTCTGGAAAGTTGCTGCTCAAAGGGGGGGGGGCTGATGTTTCTGGAAAGTTGCTGCTCAAAGGGGGGGGGGCTGATGTTTCTGGAAAGTTGCTGCTCAAAGGGGGGGGGGGCTGTTGTTTCTGGAAAGTTGCTGCTCAAAGGGGGGGGGGGGCTGTTGTTTCTGGAAAGTTGCTGCTCAAAGGGGGGGGGGGGGCTGTTGTTTCTGGAAAGTTGCTGCTGAAAGGGGGGGGGCTGATGTTTCTGGAAAGTTGCTGCTCAAAGGGGGGGGGCTGATGTTTCTGGAAAGTTGCTGCTCAAAGGGGGGGGGGGGGCTGATGTTTCTGGAAAGTTGCTGCTCAAAGGGGGGGGGGCTGATGTTTCTGGAAAGTTGCTGCTCAAAGGGGGGGGGGCTGATGTTTCTGGAAAGTTGCTGCTCAAAAGGGGGGGGGGGCTGATGTTTCTGGAAAGTTGCTGCTCAAAGGGGGGGGGGCTGTTGTTTCTGGAAAGTTGCTGCTCAAAGGGGGGGGGGGGCTGTTGTTTCTGGAAAGTTGCTGCTCAAAGGGGGGGGGGCTGTTGTTTCTGGAAAGTTGCTGCTCAAAGGGGGGGGGGCTGATGTTTCTGGAAAGTTGCTGCTCAAAGGGGGGGGGGCTGATGTTTCTGGAAAGTTGCTGCTCAAAGGGGGGGGGGCTGATGTTTCTGGAAAGTTGCTGCTCAAAGGGGGGGGGCTGATGTTTCTGGAAAGTTGCTGCTCAAAGGGGGGGGGCTGATGTTTCTGGAAAGTTGCTGCTCAAAGGGGGGGGGGCTGATGTTTCTGGAAAGTTGCTGCTCAAAGGGGGGGGGGGGCTGATGTTTCTGGAAAGTTGCTGCTCAAAGGGGGGGGGGCTGATGTTTCTGGAAAGTTGCTGCTCAAAGGGGGGGGGGCTGTTGTTTCTGGAAAGTTGCTGCTCAAAGGGGGGGGGGGGCTGTTGTTTCTGGAAAGTTGCTGCTCAAAGGGGGGGGGGCTGATGTTTCTGGAAAGTTGCTGCTCAAAGGGGGGGGGGCTGATGTTTCTGGAAAGTTGCTGCTCAAAGGGGGGGGGGCTGATGTTTCTGGAAAGTTGCTGCTCAAAGGGGGGGGGGCTGATGTTTCTGGAAAGTTGCTGCTCAAAGGGGGGGGGGCTGATGTTTCTGGAAAGTTGCTGCTCAAAGGGGGGGGGGGGGCTGATGTTTCTGGAAAGTTGCTGCTCAAAGGGGGGGGGCTGATGTTTCTGGAAAGTTGCTGCTCAAAGGGGGGGGGCTGATGTTTCTGGAAAGTTGCTGCTCAAAGGGGGGGGGGGCTGATGTTTCTGGAAAGTTGCTGCTCAAAGGGGGGGGGGGCTGATGTTTCTGGAAAGTTGCTGCTCAAAGGGGGGGGGGCTGATGTTTCTGGAAAGTTGCTGCTCAAAGGGGGGGGGGGGGCTGATGTTTCTGGAAAGTTGCTGCTCAAAGGGGGGGGGCTGATGTTTCTGGAAAGTTGATGCTCAAAGGGGGGGGGGCTGTTGTTTCTGGAAAGTTGCTGCTCAAAGGGGGGGGGCTGATGTTTCTGGAAAGTTGCTGCTCAAAGGGGGGGGGGCTGATGTTTCTGGAAAGTTGCTGCTCAAAGGGGGGGGGGCTGATGTTTCTGGAAAGTTGCTGCTCAAAGGGGGGGGGGGCTGATGTTTCTGGAAAGTTGCTGCTCAAAGGGGGGGGGGGCTGATGTTTCTGGAAAGTTGCTGCTCAAAGGGGGGGGGGGGCTGTTGTTTCTGGAAAGTTGCTGCTCAAAGGGGGGGGGGGGGCTGATGTTTCTGGAAAGTTGCTGCTCAAGGCATTTTGCAGCTCTCGTTTCTTGCTGTTGTTTTTCGCCTTTAACTTGTGTTTCTTCTTGTTCGCTGCCTTCCTTTTTCGAGGAGACGAGAGGACTCCGAGCCCCAGAAGGGCTGTTTATTAACCCCCAAAAGGGCGTTTTCGGCTGGGACCTAAAGAGACAGTAAGGACAGGAGTTGGTTGGAGAAGGAGTGGTGTGTGGGATGGTATTTATACACACTTTTAGTTTAGGGTTGATCTGGCCCCGATCATTGCTTGTTTGACCTTTTTTTTTTTAGCTGTGGTTTTAATCCACAATTCGCCCCTGCTCGGCGCAGGCAAGGTTTGGTTCTCATTTCTATCGTCCTTTTTATAGTAAATACTCCTGGTTTTTGTTGTAGTCCCATAGCTCTCTGAACATAATGTGGTGTATTTTCATATTGTTGTATGCATGTTCAATTTTTGTCTTTTCGGGGAAAAGAAGATCGGAACTTTGGAGATTTTTGTAAAATCAGAGGACAACATTACCTCACAAACACGTGCTCGCAAATTGTTAAACCGATTGGAATAACATTTATGCATTGTGAAATTAGGAGTGAGAGAACCATTTTCATGACAAAACCCTAAAATCCGCAAAATGTCGCATACAACAATATGGCAAATACCCCAGGAAAATTTATTTCTCCGGCTGTCAAAGAAATCCATGGTTCTGCTGTGTTCGCTTCTGTAGGCCAACATTACTGAGAAAGATTACTTTGGGAACATCCTAAGCTTGAACGAGGTACACAAGCAAACCTTCAACGATTTGATGAAAGACCAGAACAGCAGACATCGTTGGGCCTATCACGTCTTTCAGCCAGCTGTGGAGTACTACAACCCTTGGCACGAACTCATTGCAACTGCCGCTGTTTTACAGGTGAGAAGAAGAAAACGGGGTATATTTAAAGGAAGTGTATATCCGTACAGCATATTGTATGGATATGGATATGGACAGTGCTTTTCATTACAACATGTTTACCAAAAAGCGCGACTGGTGAAGGTTTGCTGAAACAAAACTTGGTATGGTGTTCACGAATTTAAACTGACAACACATGGAATAGTCAGATGGACCTGGGGGCGTGAGGGTCTAGTCAGTTTGTATCAATGGGCGGTAGTCAGATTGACTAATCGGGCGAAAAGGGGTTGGGGTGGCCATTGGTGATCCACGAAATATCATAAAAACCACAGAAAAACTGTGAGGTCGCAGCAGGGCTATAAGCAAAGACAAAATTGGGCAAAAAGAAAAGATTGTATGTTGCGAAACCCCGCGTGAGAAATAAAACCCAAACAATACAAAGCAAACTAAAGACTAGACAGAAAATACACAAAATTTTCGTCTTTCGCCTTTTTCAAGTGATAGAAATCGAACAATAAAAGACTTCAACAAGAACGAAGCAAGACCTCGCTGTCACAAATCCCAGTCTGGGAGATGTAATAAGTTATGACAGGACAACAATCACGAACGAACACGTTTAACACTTAACAGAACAACCCATCAGACTCACACATTTATTAAACATAATTATACAGATAATAGCGCAATTACATACATTATATTATTGAAATTAACTGCCGTACAACGGCCTTATTCTCACATGCACTCTTCCTCGGATCCACAACCCGGTAGTTACTTCCTAAAGGCACTTCGGCCTCAGCCTCTCCCCTCAGGGTCTTAATAGCACATTAATAATTCACTGGCCCCGCAGTCTCTCAATATCACCTTCCCATTGCCATAACACTTTAGCATTCCACTAGCACCTCAGCAGGGCAATAGCACATTATCATTTCAATAGCCCATCAACATGGTAATAGTACATTATCACATTCACGCTCATATCTACGTCCCTGTCCGTGGCCAGACTGCCACGACTTTATGTGCCTCTACTGTCCTGCACCGACAGCCTCACTCTTGGCCTATGTGTGGCCTCCGGCCCTATGCTGGCCTATCCCCTGTGCTCACCGAGGCGGCTCTTTGGCCCGTCCCCGACACCTACAAGAATAACATTACATTGGTATAATACCCTACCATTTCTATTCACTCCACCTCTCCTTACAACCCATGAAGCGTACACACAATAGTTCACATTTCACTCACCAAACATCTTACGGTAACACACCTCCATCGGAGTACACACTACTCACTCGCGCTACAAATCCATGAACTCAACTTTCATCTATCGCTCATGGCGCACATTGCTATATCCAATATCAAGGACTTCCACATTCCTCACATATACTTATTTACATCATGGTAATAGACGAATATAATATAATACATCAATCATAATTATCAATCAACGTTCTACCTACCAGTCATCACTGGAAAAAACACTCTCATCCGTCTTCCAACTGCTCCCCTTATGTTCGCCCGCTGGGCTCTTACTAGCGTCCGTTCAGTAGGACCTTCTAACTTGCAGTGATAGTAATACAGGGCTTTCGCCTCATTCAGACCCCCCACCACTCACAACATGCACGCTTTAACTTACTTGTCTACGTGCGTTAATTTTACTCTCCTCCTTTCCCCCCGTAATTATTAACTATCGCTCACTCCACTCGTGACACTCGCAGCTAAGTAAACTGTTTCGCCTCGTACACTGTCCATATGTATATATACAACATGTTGTACGGATATGCGCTTCCATACTTAAATTTGAATTCATTGTAAAGTTTGACTACAAAACACGGGGATTTTATCAAATACGCTGAGACGGAGCTAGAATTAAGCAGTGCTGAGCGACGCTGTGTACACAGTCAATTAGGATTTCATCGCTTCAAAATCAATTCATTTTGAACATTAGATAAAAGCTTTATTATCATCATCATCAGCAATACCATCGATGTCATCATCATCATCATCATCATCATCATCATGCTCGTCACCATCATCCCCGTCATCTTCAGCATCGTTTTCATCATCATCATCATCATCATCATCATCGTCATCATCATCAACATCATCAACATCATCATCAACATCATCATCATCATCATCGTCATCATCATCAACATCATTATCGTCATCATCATCATCATCATCATCAACATCATCATCGTCATCATCATCATCATCATCATCATCATCATCGTCATCATCATCATCATCATCGTCGTGGTCCTTATCGTCATTACTTTCCTCCTCCTTATCGTCAACCTCGTCTTCATCATCACCATCACCATCCCTATCATTACTAGTGTTATCTTCATCATCATCATCATCATTACCATTTTATCATCACCATTATCATTGTTATCATCACCGCACATCATCCTCATCATTATCATTGTTATCATCACCACATCATCATCATCATCATCAGCACGGCTAATCATCAGTTTGACTGGATGAATATCAACAGTTAGATGAACGTATTCATTAAGTTTGAATCCGTTGAACAAATTCACTACATTTTGCCTGTCATCCATATTTTGTGTGCATTTTTACTTTTTGTATCTACATTTTGACTCCCTGTTTTTCCCAGAATCCACTGTTTGACCACGAAGGTCCAAAGTACTACAACTATGGCGGTATGGGCAGTGTTATTGCCACTAATCTGATGCATGCAGTGGACGAAATCGGTCAGTGGCATTTCTTTCTACTACTTAAGGACATTTCGCGACCTCAGTTCTTGTTTGTTCCAAATCCACTTTTTGTACAACTGAGAAATTCGACATTAAACAGTAATGGCTTTAGTAATATGATAAGGAGTTAGAATAAATCGGAACCGTGAAACAGCTCGATAAGTGCCACAATGCATTTTAAACAAGTGTCAAAGTGTGCATTTGTTATACCTCTTCTACATACTAAAAGAACTCGAGTTTTTTCAGAAAATGGAGATAGAATAAACAAGAACTAAAGTCGCCATTTTTCAATCAGCAAATTCAGAGCCACCAATTGAAGGGCTCAGTTCTATGTCTTGTCCAAGTCACACAGAAGTGGTAAGGTCCACAGAACAATGTGGCAAGTCTTGTCTTGCCTCGCTTTTGCGGACTAGGGAGTTGAACGGGACCTGGCGCACTATTGTGACTTAATCAGGTCTGTCTCGCCAGTTGAGTCAAAAGAAGTTTAAGTATGGGTCAAAACCTAAGCACGAAAAGATTGAGCCCCTCGGCCTTTTTCCGCCCTTAAATAACTAGCCGCTCAATACAATCGCACAGTTTTGTGAATTTAGAGCGAACTTGCACCAGTAACGAAAACTACGGCAAAAAAAATCAAAAAAATTCACAGCTGTATTTTGGCATGCTGTGAAATATCAGAAACGTACAATACTTCTCATGCTAAGGGTCGTGGGTTCAAAACCCGGCCGGTGCTTGTACGAAGTTTGAGATTTTTCTCATATTTTCGTGTCCCTGGTCGTATTGGGGTGTAGTATCGAATACCTAGTCTTCTCGGATAAGGACGAAAAAATTCAGAGGGCTCGTCTGCACGTTGCGCACGTTAAAGATACCTTGGCAGTTGGGAATCGTAAAGAGCAGGCCGAACAGGCCGGACAGGCCGCTGCCCGGGCAAAATTAAATAAAATACATCCCAAGATTCCCCCCCCCTCTCCCCTCATCCCCCCTAAAAAAAACAACAACAAAAAACGCCGACCGGCGCTGCACTGTGGCGACGACGTGCCTGCTCCAGTTGTAACTGGGCTGCAATGGCACAAAGGCAAATTTCCCAAATGGGATTAAAGTAGTATACGAAAATACAAAATACAGTTCAGAAATGTATTCTTAGTTACATTGTCATTTAGTTTTGGTACTATCTGGTTCAACAGCCACACCTGTGGACATCTCTGCATCTTTCAACTACTCCCAGAGAACTGCAAAATGCCACAAGCATAGTTGGGTGTTAGACTGGTGACACACAAAGTCAAGTCCGGTTTGCGTCTGGTTTGACTCAGTCCGCCATCTGGTTCAAGAAGGGAGATTTCCTCAGTCACCCTCAAGCCCAGTAATAAAAGACTGGGTCCCCCCCCCCCCTTTTTTAAGGTGTTAGAACTGCTCTGATGAAGAGGGATTTTTAATATGATATACATGGCTATTTTCTGAACCCAAATGTACTGAAAACAATTATGTTGCCACTGTGTCCAGGTCAGACCATAGATTGCCTAGACTAACTGGTCTAATTCAGCTTTGGTTGGAAACTCAGTTAACCGCAAAATCATGTGCAGTGCTTTCCAATGTTTCAGTGAAATGAAGGATTAGCTCCCCCGAAATTAAATAAATTCATGAATGATACTTGGTGGTTTTCTCTTAGCCTGCTATTTAGATCAAAGAAAAAATCGAACTCAGGTCTCTCAACAAAAAAAAAACACAAAAAAACAAACAATTGAAGTGGAGTTACACCATTCTGTAATTTACCTCCACAGTTTCTTTTTTTGTCACCGGTACATTTCCACTCCCATTACTCTTTTATTCATTCCTCTCATTCCAACTTTCACGACATTCCTCCCACGGAACTTTCCTCTCATAGAGAACTCTCACGGCGCGTTGGGATAAAGATAGCAAACTATATGTCAGTATTATTGGTGATTTATGGCTAAGTGTGGGTTGTTTACTCGCCCTTTTCATTCTTAACAGCCGTAAATAGACTCGTGTGTCTGAGGCCTAAGTGTTTCTTAAAGCAGGTAAAGTCTTTGATTGATATAAAACTAGATTTCAACCACTGATTTCACTTAATAGAACAATAATAGATATTTAATCTTCCTTCTACCTTGAAAGGCCATCATGTCGACACAAATCTATCTATCTATCTATCTATCTATCTATCTATCTATCTATCTATCTATCTATCTATCTATCTATCTATCTATCTATCTATCTATCTATCTATCTATCTATCTCTCTCTCTCTCTATCTATCTATCTATCTATCTATCTATCTATCTATCTATCTATCTATCTATCTATCTATCTATCTATCTATCTATCTATCTGTCTATCTATCTATCTGTCTGTCTGTCTATCTATCTATCTATCTATCCATCTATCTATCTATCTCTCTATCTATCTATCTGTCTATCTATCTATCTGTCTATCTATCTATCTATCTATCTATCTATCTATCTATCTATCTATCTATCTATCTATCTATCTATCTATCTATTTATCTATCTATCTATCCATCCATCCATATATCCAGTTATCTATCTATCTATCTATCTATCTATCTATCTATCTATCTATCTATCTATCTATCTATCTATCTATCTATCTATCTATCTATCTATCTTTCAGGCCCTCTCCAGCTCGTGTTTTTCTCCCTCTGTCCGTTTCACATATTGCTACTGTCAGTGACATTTCCCAGCGCCCACCTCACATCCCTATTCTCTGCATGTCATCCCCTTCATCATGATTACCTCGGCCTGAAGTGAAAAATGGCGCCCAATAAGACTCGATTTACGATCAAAGTAATTACACAGAGAGCCAGGATTGTCCTCTGACTGCCCCCCGACTCTCACGCCCAACTCAATGAAAACAGAGCTTTATTAGACCCAGCTTGTCCCCGATCAAATTGACGCTTTGCGCGTCTCCGTGCCGGAGTCAGCGGAAATTGCGACGTCGGAGGGCGGACCCCTACCTACTACCCGATGAGGAAATCCGTCAAAGCTTCTCCTTGACTGCTGACGGAGGTAATAACAGGCTTTTTACCAGTAGCATTGTCAATTCGCTGCTAGCAATCGGGATTTGGCAGTTACGTGTAAAGTTCTATTCTACCACTTTGCTGGCCCAGGGCCAAAACTGAAAGAAGAATTGAAACATTGAAAAGAGAGTTTTGAAGAAAATATGGAAAATGTCGGAATACTATAGAAACTGATGATACAAAATATCTATCTATCTATCTATCTATCTATCTATCTATCTATCTATCTATCTATCTATCTATCTATCTATCTATCTATCTATCTATCTATCTATCTATCTATCTACAATCTATCTATCCATCTATCTATCCATCTGTCGATCTGTCTGCCAGGCTGTCTGTCCATCTAAAAAAAAAAAAAGTAAAAACAAGAGGACCGACTGCCACTGAAACTGATGACGTGATAATTTCTCAGAGCGAACATTACGACATCCTCGTGATTACGAGGTTTTGATTCTCGCTACTCATGAATTAACCAGTTTGGCCCAAAATAACCATTTTCGCGTTTGCAAGGATGGCTGTCATGAGAAGAAAAATATTATTCATGCAATGAATTTTATACTCGAAACATAAGCCGGCCGATGGAACCGCACTGTTTTACATAGAAAACTATAGATGAGCAGTAAGAAAAACTCACGATTTGTAATTAGAGTACCGTCCGCTGACATACGTCACAACGGTTAGTGTAACCAGAGAGTACATGTATAATAATATAGAGAGAGGTTTCGCTATTGGTCGATTTGCACTGCGAGACACGGGAGGCTCTGCGAAACCACTGTCAGCATGGAGCGGAAAGTAGGTCGCTGCGGTAAACAATATCCGTTTGTGCCTTTCCACGGGGCGTAGGAGCTTACAAACGGTTGTAAACAGTTTCAATCAGCCCAAAAATATGAACAAACTACAGTAAACAGATATGCTCACTATCTTTGGTGAAGACGGTCTTCAATTCTTCAATTTCTTGTTTACCGCAGCGACCTAGTTTCGCGATTTGGCGGAAGTGAACCCTCTCTATACATCTATACTCTCTGGTTTAACGAGTTTCCAACAGCCGGCCCACGATTTGGGACTTTGCAGACAGCATCTTATGCAGGCCTGTTTGCTAAAAGGATTTTTTCTCCGGTGTGTGTGTGTGGGGGGGGGGGGGGGAGGAGGTTACTTCAATATTTAAAGGTGGCGATGGAGATACACGAAAAAAAAGGGGGGTAATAGTGATGTAGAAAAGTAGATTCAGGAACGCCCTCCAAATAGGCGAGAAGTCTTGTGTTCTTTGCCCTGTCAGATGCCAGGGTGTAAAGTGGAAGAACATCTTCAAAAATTAACAAAACTGTCTAAGAGTTCAACCCTTTTGAGAGCTGAGCCAAGAGCCAGATGAGGAAGAAGCTAAAGTTAATAAAAATAACCTTATGCCATGAAATTTTACAATTTCGAAATACAGTGTTCCTGAAACCTGCATGTGAAACTGGTGTGCAATAATGATACTACCATTTTGGTAAAGATGTCACGTTTACGCAGAATATCCAAGATGTCATGCGCCAAGATGATGGAACTGGAAGCATTTTGGATATTTCCCTATCAAGAATGCCAGTCTCTAAATATACAGACTTGTTTGGAATTCCACCACAGTAGCAGAAGTGATTTATCGAATGGGAAAAGACAGGAATAAAATACAGAGCTAATCGTGAATGATGTCCCCTGCCTCCTGCGAAACATTTAAGATCTCTATTATTGTTGTGATCACGTTTTTGAAGGCTGGATGGATTGCGCGGGAGAAAAAAGTTAAAATAGAGGAGTGGTGGAGGCTGGGGAATGGGTTCCCTTATTATTATTATTATTATTAGTATTATTATTATTATTATTATTATTATTATTATTAGTATTATTATTATTATTATTATTATTAGTATTATTATTATTAT
>OZ007575.1:5503427-5683427 GCA_963931925.1 Onchidella celtica
GAATAACAAAAACAAAATGTTTGAATTTTTATTCAAAGCCTTCATAGTTGTATAGCTTTTTAACTACTTTTTATTGTGTTCATTTCATTCATGAAATATGTAGAAAAAAAAGAAAAATAATATGACGTAATTGGCTTTTTTTTTTTTTTTTTGTTTCGGTCTGTTTCGTTTATTACTTTGCTTCGATTCATTTCATTTTCAATTTAACTTACCACTGAGCAAGAACAGGGAACGAAAGCTGAGGATGAGAAATGAAAAAGTTTGATCTACTTTGCAAGTATGACATGATTTTGTCTGCAGTTTGAAATTATAGAAAACAGCCTGGTAATATCTAAGTAGATGAGGTACCCGAGGTTGCCTGGAACCTGCTATACCATCTCTTTTCACCTCTGTTTATTGACGTAAGCCCTTGATGACCATAAATAATTTGCCTCACCCTAAAGACTAGAAAAAAGCAAAACTGGTTTAACATAGTGAAATGCAAAATTACAAACATTCGTCGTCTGTTTGACGGAACTGGCGAATCGCCAAAACCAGCGTATCCAGAAATGGCGTTCTCCATTTGACATAGTTTCTTCCTGCGAAGAGACTCGAAGCGCTAAGGACACGCTGCTCGGGCGAGCTAAACAGCTATACGCCTATTAGACATTATGACACGTCGGTACATCCTATAGCCACGAGAGGAAAAAGATAAAAATACTCCAACAGGGCACATGCCATTTATGTTTTTAAACAAAAAAAATACTTAATAATTGTGCTAAGTCTTCTTCGGGTTAACAAGTTAAGGCGAGTAGATTTCAAATATATAAAAAGAAAAAAGTGCTATTTTAAGGGATGAGCCGATTCGTCAAACAGACGACAAAATGCAGTGCTGGTAAGTTTGGAGTCTATTCTGAATGTCAAGCATTGGGCACTTTATGGCGTGTTTCAGTTACTTGGGTACAATGGGGGTAAAGTACATCACTTTCTTTGATTTGTGTATATAATCAGATGAGATATATCATAATAGAATTATCATTATCATGGGGAGACATTTGATTTTAATGCAGCAAGCTACCAAATCGCTTTCATCTCGTTTTTCTGAAATACTTTTATTTCTACTTTTAATTTTTCAAGTACTTCAATCTGCTATTGGTTTTATTTTCTTCTTCTTGGCAAAATGCCTTAGGCAAAGGCTCCTGGGAACACCATTGAACTCTATACTTTGACAGTGGTAATTATTGAAACAATTTATGTAACTTAACTTCTGTATTAATTGAAATCAAACAAAACACAAAAAAATCCTCATTTCATAAACTTCTTTTTGTTGCTTTTTTCCCCATTTCGTTGCCTTTCTCTGGCTGGAATTCCTTTGAAGTTCCACCTTTAGTTTAAATTCCTCCCTGTGGATTTGAAATTCTTCTCATGGAAGCCAAGGGCTTGCCGTTAGAGAATTACTGATCGTTAGCAATCTATAGAAAATTACACAAGGTTAAATTTTAACAAATCTTCTTGTTGGTGATGATGAACAAATTAGGATCGATATTCCATCATTGTCCTATGACAATTTTCCAGATCATCTTAAAATATATTTGGCTTTCAAGATATCATTTAGTTGTTTGTTGCGATGACATTTCTAAGGTATCAAATAGAAAAAATCGGCTCGGTACCGGTCCATATGTAAAGGATCCACCCTGTTCTTTGCTTATCAATATTGTATAGCATAACAGCACATTCCTCGCCGTTACTGACCACATGCAGTCTGTATAGTTTTGTTACCGTGAATTATGTTTTTTGTTAGACCGGTGGCCCACTGAGTCAAGTCTGAGTCCTTTCAGTTTTAATGTCAAATGTGGACTATGGCAGACTGGCGGAAACAGAAACCTCGAAACATAAGCAAGACAGTCGTGACTCAGTGCACTGGTGAATGTGTCGTCATATTGTGATTTCGTGGTAGATCAAGAAATCCATAATTATATCTAGATTTCGGTGAAATGTACCTGTTTTTTAACCTGTCTATGTGCGTGTTTTCTTTCACCTTCCATAAATAATTTATGCCTGTTAAGACCGACTGTATCGCATACATGTCTATTATTATCTTTTATTACACATTGTCGTTTTTTCACTGACTCTTTAATTTTCTTTAAGACAATTATCCAAGAAATTTTTTAACGCTACGAATGTCAAAGATTTGGACATCAACTTCTAAAAAACAAAGTCCACGTGTCGTTACTGAATGTTTCTATCCACCTAACTTGGATGTTGGAGAAACACTGTTTAGCATATAACAGATAGTTCATCACCACAGCCAGGCTATAATTTGAAGGACATTAAACATTTGATGTGTTGCATTTTCAGTTAGTCGATCCATTTGCTGGGATTCAAACATTTACGGGCCAAACTTTAATCACTTTTTCAGCCCCCTGTAACAACGAATGTTAGGTGGACAGGAAAATACAGAAAGGATTTATTATGACCTGATGTAAAACCTGAAGAAAAATGGCCGTATCTTCTTGCACAAGCAAAAAATATCCACGCAATGTGCCTTCGTGTGTTGTGATCACACTGTGTGTATATAAATATATATATATATATATTATATAAATATACGATTTAAGCTCTTTACTTGGCTGTGTTATCATGTGTACAAATTATAAAATGTAATACAAGTATGCCAGGGTTGACTCTTTATGCAGCAGAGGGGAATTCTGCTCATGCCTGGCAGTATCCAACACTTAGGCTCCAGACAAAAGAATGAAACGTTACAAAATATTTTCAACATTTTTATTTGAATTTGCTCTTCACTTATGCATTTACATTGGCAAATTCTAAAGATGTAAGATATATGCATGAAAATGTCATGTCTTAAAGTTAAGGAATACTTACGGACATTCCGAGGGGGTCGAAACAGGGTCGTTAAATTTCACTATTCGAATAGATGTCACGCCTAATTCAGTTTTCATCAGTTTACAGGACAGATATTTTTTTTTTTAATGTTTCAGGGAAGTGGTCAAGCGTGTGTGATAGGCAATAGCTATTGCAGAAAAATAAATAGGCCTTGGACCATACCTGTCTCGGCCTCGACTTAAGACAGTTTGGCTCTCTGCCGTTTAGAAGATCAACTTTCTAACTTAGGGTTTCTGTTCCAGCCAGACTGTGTAGGCATGCTTTGCAGAGTGAATGGTAACAAAAAGCGCAAGTTGCTTGATTCTCATTGGGCAGTTTGCTCATGAGCGTGGCGATAAAATAATACGCATTTTTGTTTATTATTATTATTATTCGACAAAGGCAACTGGAAGAAGGATAAAGTTATCATTGTAAGGGAAACATTGCTCTATGACCACTATTGGCTTCCAGAGTACCTGCAGAGAGGTGTCTATTGTTAAATTTTGTTTGTTTCTATATCCGCTTCTGTTGACCACAGAAAGAGAGAACGGGAGTGGAGGTTATACGAAAAAGGTGACTAGTTTGCGTTTCATTGTATCGTTTGGGTATTATTTCTTACGCTTTGCTACATACAACTTTTTTCTTTTTGCCAAATGTTGACTTTGCATAAGAAAAAGGTGTATGCTTGTGTTTGTAACTGTTTGCAAATCTGTAGGTGAGAGAGAGAGAGAGAGAGAGAGAGAGAGAGAGCGGGCGAGATGAGAAATATTGACACTTGAATTTTTGGAATGTTCTGGTGAGCTAACTGATAAATGAATGGTTTAGTGATTTGTTTACTGTCAGATTTGCTACGATATTGACAGCGTTAAGACATCACCCCTGCTTGGAATCTGTTCCCCCACATATATTTCCATTCAATACATATTTTTGTGCGCTTATAAAAATACCTATATATGCAGAATGTCATAATAATTAGTAGGCTTTTAGAAATCATCCCATGTACAATATCCATGTTCTGTCGGCGCCAGAGTACCTTTAACTGTGTCATTCCTGAGCAGCTCATTTTGCCAACCAAGGAAAGCATGGGTATCTTATTCTGTGATCGCAGACACAGCGCTTTCATACTTTCATTTTCAGACATCAAAATGTATCCAATTCTTGTTTTTTCTACAAATAAAGATGTGTCTTCAGTTGGAGATGTGTGATGTTGTTTACGATGTTTCTTTTAAATGTATTTGCAGCTGTCTTGTGATCTCTGTGTGAGTGAAAATGTATTTAATTATTACATGTAATTACTGGTATTTACCACAGTAGATGATTTTGATGTTGAAGTTGACAGCAGTGATTTTATGATGACGACGATCATGATGGTGGTGTAACTGTAATTATGGTGATGATGATGATCGTATTGGTGATGACGACGATGATGAGGAGAGAATGGTGATGGTTGTGGTACTGCTGACGATGGTGGCGCTGATAATGGTGATGATGATGATGATGGTGACGATGGTGGTGGAGGAGGTGATGATGTTGACGATGATGGTGAGACGGTGTCAACAGTAAGAAGACAAATGGAAGGGGAAAAAACGTGTAAATGATATTAAAGAATATGCATAAATGAAATAATAAAAAAGATAACATAGAAAAGACAATGTAACTGCCGGGTCACGTTTTCCCATGACATGGACAACCCCAGGCCAGTACTGAAGAACTGGTGCCATCAGGATCAGAGGGAACAGTTTCTAATCCGCATGTTTTGTCCGGCCTACTCCACATTAAAGACCACCCCAACTCTCAATCGCTCAGCAAGGTATTATGGGAGGAAACCTGCCAGACCCACAGCGTTATAGGTCAGTCTGGTCGAAGTGATCGTGCAAGTATAAATGTTCATGCCAGACCTTGAAGCTTAATGTTACAGCGTCGCAGAAGCCACCTCCCACCCAGGTTTCCCTAAAATGGTTGTGGTTATGAACTCATAGGAAGAAACCGACTTCTCTTAAATAATATAGCATAGTCACAGGTTGACAGAATTTGTTGGTTTTGAACGAAACTAATAAGAGAGAGACTAATGATGATTATTTTAATCAATCCTTGCTTACATTAACCTCACTACATCTTTCCACCATTCATATGATTAAGCTCTATATTATAATGGTTCAAAATATTTGTTAATTTGAAAGAACAGTTAGAAATGTCATTTTCGACAAGAAATCAACTTTGCCGCACTTTGTCTAAGTTCTGCCATTTCATGCCTGACACACCCACAAATATATCAGCAACAGCTACGTGTATTTGTTTTGTTTTTGTTTTTGTTTTTGGGTTTTTTTACCATCCACGATCGTGTCTCATAATAAACAAAGTTAATGTGACAGCCTGTCTTCATGGTGTGTCTTATTACATGTCCACTCTGTAAATACTATATAAATAAGATTTTAGATGATGTGAAGACTCCAAGTCGTGAAAAGGTGAGATCCCATGTGGAAACACAACGTCTTTTACCTTTACCTTTCTTAGTGTTGCCAGTTGGCCCACTGTCTCGGAGAATGCACAGATGTAATTTTTTAAGATGAGTTTTGCTCACCAATATGTAAACTGAGGGGCAGAACGAAATTTCCTGTCATCTTTTGAAGTCTGCTCGAAGAAAATGCATCTTGTTGTTTTTTTCGGGTCAAAATGTCGGAACACTTTTTGCTATTCACCCCAGTTGTTGCTCAAAATCATCGAATGTATTAAATACATTATAGCGAACGTTAAGTTCTGTGCGTAATATGGTATTGTGTAGACTGTAAGGCTCAGCGGTTAAAACGCTTTTCATGATTACATTGGAGATCTTACTTCCTTTATAATATGATGATTCAACGGTAATAATAATAATAATAATAAATAGAATTTCTATAGCGCATTTCTAATAAAATTATTACTCAATGCGCTGTACATTGCATCAATAATTCATGTATACACTTTCCAAATCTCATACTTAAACACGCACTCTCATCCATTCAAACATTCAGTTTCACACACATAGACGCTCTTAGTCATATAACACTAGCTTATATAATCAATTGTAACATCAAAGTACAGGATAGAATTTTGAAAATTTAACAGTTTCGGAGGAAAAGGTGATGTTTTACGCTTTTCTTAAAGCTTTCAAGATTCGGTGATTCACGAATGTTCAAGGGTATCTGGTAACAAAGTCTTTTAACAATGTTCTGGTGAGACCTTGATAAAAAAAAAAACATTGGAAATCATTGATGGGAGCATGCAAAGGGTAAAACCGATAGAGATCCTGACAAGCACATAGGTAAATTGATCGATTTTTACCAGTTGAAATCAACTCAATTGGGGTGCTTCATTATAGTTCCTTTTATCCACAATAAGTCTGTTTCATCACAGTGATGAGTATACATGATCTTTTCATACCCACTTTTAATTATCAGATTTAAATTTTCACATTTGCTAAATAATCTGTTATTTGCACTGTATTTCATTTAATTTACTTTTCCTACCATAAAACTATGGATAATGAGGAGAAGTAGCAAAGTGAAGTGAAATAAAATTTTTAAAAAAGAAACGTGAATAATGAGAGAGAAGAGAGAAAGAGAGAGAGAGAGAGAGAGAGAGAGAGAGAAAGACGGAGGATTAGGGGGCTAAATATGAAAAATTGAAAAGCAACAGGAAAAACTGCTAAAAAAAATGCTGTAGGGAACTGGGCATAAATTTACATACAATACTGAGTTCGGTTATGTTGATTCCTGGGAGCTGGCCTAAGGGCGGAGGTTATGAACATTAGGCTGTGTGTGTGTGTACGTGTGTGTGTGCATGGGTGCGTGCAAGTGGGTGCGTGCGCGCGTGTGTGTGTGTGTGTTTATATAAACTGGCATGAAACCTATGGTAAACTCACTCTTGCAATAATTTCAATGTTCACAACCACAAGGCAGTGAGACTGTATAGACGGCAGTAATTCACACGATCACTCCCGCTATCCGAGCTTCTCCATAGTTTTGAACAACTCCTCCAACCGAAAGCAGGTTTTCTACGTCGAATGGGATGCGAGAATGGTGTTCGTAAATTGCCGTCTGAATCCTTTTGCAGGTTAGCTCTTCAGCTATTTGAGCCTTTTGTGGAATCAACTTCTGTCCGGGCTTCAAATACGTACCTTTCATCACAAGAACGGTCTTGCCTACCTGGAATCCTAAGCGCTTTATTTGTTTGTTGTTGTTGTTGTTGTTGTTTTTTGGGGGGGTGGGGGTACTACTTTGCAACTGTGCATGTATTTCACTGCCTACAAGATTGGCATGGATTAACTAACCGCTCTGGTCCATACAAATATTAATTCTCTCCTAAAAGCTTGTTTTGGATCAAGTAACAGTGCTAGGCCTTAAAGTGGCCACACAAATGTATTAAACATGTATTTCATTGTCTACCGGGTTAGTTTGGATCCAGTAACAGCGCAAGGCCATAAACTAGACAAGGCCAGGACAGCGATGATCAGATTCTCTTACCTGGGCCAGGCATTAGGGAGAAAGGGAACACACGATAAGTGGACGCATCTGATTGGCATTTCGACAGCCGACCGGAAACGAAACCTGGGAAAGGACCGGAAGTAGACCCGTGCAATGAGAGAAGAAAAGAAGAAAATGGACGCAAAGCGGTCAGTTACTGTTCTCTATTCATATCAGCCATTATTGATCCGAATAAAGATTAATCGATTTGTCTGCAGTTGGCAGTGGACACACATGGATGAGACTAATTAAAGGCCATTAAAAGTAAAGATAGAAACTAAATCAAGTTTATCGATCTTGACTTGTGAAAAAGGAGTCTCCTCGTAAACCAAAAGTATACTGATAACGCAATTTTTTTATTTTTTTTTTGCAGAACATGATTGAACATCACAACTGCCATGAATTGCACTGGGCTAGTGGCGCACAGAGTCGTCTGTTTTGCACTAATCTTCCCTCAGGCTTGAACTTTCTCTAGGGAGACAGACATGTTTCAGTCTTGCCAATGAGCGAGGTCTCATTTTACTTCATCGTTCGCATCTAACTCTGACACGGAGGCAATACAGACTTACTTTGTGCGCGACTAACCTCAGTTCTAATAACGCCTTTTCATGTCTGTCCCTCAGTGATGTAGGCATGAATAATGAAAGAAATGCTGTGTCTTTCTCTGCTAATTCTATGCCAGGGAGCACCCACCCACTCACTCCCCATGGCTACGTCACTGGCCACACAAAGATTTAATTTCATGATTACCACCAACTTTGGGGTTACTGCGTTTTACAACAATATTATGTTAATACTTTTTCAAGCTCTTTAAAATGTAGAGACACTATAAGCAGGTGTAATTGCTCTATGTTCTGTGTTTTTGTTTTTTATTCTTTCAATGTTTTAGTTTCACTTGCCAGAAACAGCTGCCTGGTAACTCTGTGTTGACCAGAGCAACTGATTTCTTCGATGAAGCGGTGTTTTTCAGTTCCGCTATTTGTCTTGTCTTGCTTTTGCCCTTTCCAGTAAAATATGCAATTATTTCAAAATGCCGAAAGCGCCACAAGTTGTTTTCGTGTGTGAATAAAGAAAAGGGAATATTTTTCCGCACTGGTATATCAATTTCTCTTCATTTCACCCACGTCCTACGCTTGAGATGGTAGTCACCCGATCCACCAATCAAATGCCTCCTCACTGACAAGCTTCACTGACGTCACCCTCCCACTTCACTTTCAGCGAATGGTTATAAGCCGTACTGGACCCGTGACCATCATCCTCTCCGTCACTTTTCTCGAACCTGGCGCTTGACGACACCGCACTTAGATTCTAGAATGCTTTCATGACAGATACTCCTATTTTCTTTTATTTGACGAGGGAGCGAAAGATCAAAAATCTGTTATTTCAAGAACACTAAAGTTTTCATTCGTATAGAACTATTTTTCCTAGAAGGGTAACAACAACGTTGAAAAAAAATCTAGATAAACTGATACCAGTTTACAGATATTTTTTTAAAAGATATATCAAGGCTGGAAAACTGTGGAAGACATTTACAGAAAGTACAGATATGAACAACATACTTCAGTCATGTTTCTGCATCTGCGCAATGGCAGTTTTAACCGGTAAGTCCTTGGGTATTGTCCTATTAAAATGAAAAAAAAAAATGCCTGCCTTTACATCGTGCCCGTCACCGTATTTGCCGTGCATGTGTCGTGTTAACAATTTTATAAACGTTGTACAGAAAACGGAATGTTTCACTTTGTAAGCTGAAGACGCATTGGTTTAGAATTTTCTAGCATGTTATCAAGTTGCCAAATCTGTAAACAGGCGCACATTTAGCAATAGTATTACGCTGAAAAAAAACCAAAAAAACACAGGAAATGCAGGGCTTGAGACAAATTTAAAATATGACAAACAAACAAAAAAAGAAGTTTACCACAAAGCCACATGTTAGAAACAGACAAAGAACAATAAATTACGTGAGAATTAGACAATTTGGTGGGACTGACATGTCGAAGAGTCGGAGAGACACAGTATCGTGTGGAAAAGATGTTCTTCTCACTAAACAAGTGTGGAAATGTGTAGTTGGAGGTTTGGCTGCTGATGCTTTCTACAGTTCGGCAAAAACACGGTTTGCTTTGTGTTCTGCAAAATTTGTCGTTTTTAGGAGTTTTTTTTCAAATGTCACATTTAATAGGATAATAAATTCGGGTCCTTTAGGGTTAGCGTGAGTCTCTGAAAATATTAAAAGAGAACGAAATAAAACATAAATGAAATAAAATAAAAATCTCGAAATAAATGTTTTCGCTTTACACAATGAGGATGAAATTCTGGAGATTAGCCAGAATGCAAAATGAACTAAGTGTCAGAAATTATAGAGGGCTGGGGGAGGAGGGGGGGGGGGGATATTGGTCTGCTAGGGCTGATGGCTCACTCAGACTATTCTGTCTTGTCTCGGGTTTTAACGTGAGCTGTGGGCTGTGTGGAGTTACGCGGGATCTCGCACATTGGTGAGGCTGAAACAAGTACAAGTCTGTCTCATCAGTTCGGAAGCGTCAAAATTGTCTTGGGACAGCTGGCCAAAAGAGAAACCTCGCACACTGAGACAAAACAGACACAAAAAACACTTGATTCAGTGCTTGACGAAATATAAAAACAGAAGAAAAACTGTTGGGTCGCAGCAAGACTATAGGCAAGGGCAAAATTTGGCAGAAACAAAAAGTTGTATGTAGCCAAGCCTCGCGTATGAAATAATACCCAGACGATACAATGAAACGGGAACATTGAACGCGACACTTCTAGACTCCACACATTGGCAGACGTGCTTCTGTGCTGCTGTCCAAGCAGGAACTCGCAGTCAAGTAGAAATATTCTGTTTAGATTCTATACATTTCCTATTCAAATCTTTTATTGTTCGATTGCTTTTATCTCTTCAATTTTCCAAATGTTTTTTCTCTGATGTTGTTTTTTTCGTTTTCTTTCCTTGAAAAAGGCTGTTGCCGAAATATCGGCCATTTTCTCTCATCATGTTTCATTGTATCGTTAGGGTATTATTTCTTGCGCGAGGCTTTGCTACATACAACTATTTCTTTTTGCCAAATTTTGCCTTTGATTCAGTGCTTGCATGGTGGTGTGGAATAACTAACCTGCAGCCAATGGAACCCGAGACACAGAACACCGAGATTAATCAGCTGGCCAAATTTTGTTCATCGCATTGTGGCCGTAACGATGATGTGAGCAATGCGCATTTCATTCCTTCATAATGGAACGAACTAGTTTGCCCGCTGAGTTGGGGAACACACAGATCTGATTTTCAAAGTTGTGTTTCGATCACCAATGTGTAAATTGAGGCAAAGAACAAAATTTCCTGTCATACTTTTTAATTCTACTCGAAGAAAGTCTCGTTTCCTTTTTCCGGTCCAAAAGGTCGGAACACTTTCTTCTGTTCTCATGCTCAAAATCAACGAAAGTCTTGAAAATGTAGCGAACTTCAAGACCTTTTGTAATATGCCCAGGTACATCTTTATGTCTTTCTAGGCTAACTATGATAGTTTTAGAATTTAAGGCTCAGCGGCTAAAAAAGAGGTCTTACTTTCTTTATAATTTGATGACGATCCGAACATAGTTTGTGAACTTTGAGAATAAGGTGTTCATCTCAATATCCCACGTCCCGGGTAGGAGTTTAATGGCAGATCATTGACTTACAAACGTGTTATTAACTCGCGACTACCGAATTTGTCGTCGAGCTGTTTATTTCGGATCTTTTTCCAGATAAAAGTTTTACAAGAATAGTATTTTGTTTTCTCATTCCAAAGTTTGTTGATTTTTTTTTTTTCGACACAAACATTTAGATTCAATATTGTGAGTATCTTTTTAACCAGCAAAGTTAACAGAAATGAATCTGGAGTTACTGCCCTTTATGAAATTTACGAGTGAATTTTTTCAGGATTATTTTGTTTCGCCCCTGCATTCAGGAAGTTAATATGTGTGATATGTAAATTGGCGTGTGTTTTGCTTTTAGTGTTTTTATTACCATGAAATTTTGACTATGTTTTGACAGAAAAGTAGTGACCCCAATAAAGATTGCGCGTTGTCAGTGAAACAGGGGGCTACTCGGTGATCTAGCTTGTGCTCCGCAATGCCTTGTCAACGTAATCAGGATTGCAATTACACCTGTCCTAGTCTAGTATCGTGCAAAGTTAACTTTGTAAAATCAGTTTCTGAATTTTGAAGGTTACACAGACATTATTTTGCTATGTATTGAGGTGGACTGACAGACATTTGCTATGTATTGAGGTGGACTGACAGACATTTGCTATGTACTGAGATGGACTGACAGACATTTGCTATGTATTGAGGTGGACTGACAGACATTTGCTAAGTACTGAGATGGGCAGACAGACATTTGCTATGTACTGAGATGGACAGACAGACATTTGCTATGTACTGAGGTGGACTGACAGACATTTGCTATGTACTGAGGTGGACTGACAGACATTTGCTATGTACTGAGGTGGACTGACAGATATTTGCTATGTACTGAGATGGACTGACAGACATTTTCTATGTACTGAGATGGACTGACAGACATTTGCTATGTATTTGAGCTGGACTTATGTTTATTGATGTGGACTACACGGTGCCGCGGGAAAAGGCTGTATGATCCAAAATCACAATTTTGCAGGAGACACAGAAAAATAGTTGATGTTGTGTCCTGCTTTATTCTTAGTTCAATGTCCATTTTGTGCTGTCTAAGAGAAACTATCAGTGGGTACAAAATTATATTTCAGACAACAAAACGCAACACATTCCATCCTATGAAATGAGGCTAAAAGTGAGCTTGGGCTAGACTGGCGTGGAGGGACTAAATCTGTAACACGGCAGAGAGAGGGGAGGGGGAAGAGAGAGAGAAAGAGACAGAGAGAGAGAAAGAGACAGAGAGAGAGAGAGAGAGAGAAAGAGAGAGAGAGAGAGAGAAAGAGAGAGAGAAAGAGACAGGGAGAGAGAGAGAGAGAGAGAAAGAGAGAGAGAAAGAGACAGGGAGAGAGAGAGAGAAAGAGACAGAGAGAGAGAAAGAGAGAGAGAGAAAGAGACAGGGAGAGAGAGAGAGAGAGAGAGAGAGAGAGAGAGAGAGAGAGAGAGAGAGAGACAGAGAGAGAGAGAAATGGGAAGGTGCGGCTATAATCTCGTTATCAAGATTCTCTCTGAGTAACTTAACAGATTCTTACCTTTTACTGCGTATTGTTGTAGGCAAAAGTGTTGCCGGCTTCTCCAGTGATGACGCTAATGGTGATGCAGTGGATGTGGTCGGGAAGAGAGGCTGGACCATGCTGGGGGTGGCTCCTGGACTAAAGATACTACGACTTGGTAAAAGGTAAGTACCCCCTCCTCCTCCCCTATCCAAAGTAATATTTATGCTCATGGATAAAAGAATGGTGCATCTCCAGTTGAAGCCACGTCCACAGGGGTCGGTCGCGGTTCATAGTTCCATTCCTCGTTCAATATTGACGATAAACCAGTAAACTCATGTCTAGTCATGGCGAGGGTCAAAAGCTCAACGTTCATCGTTCATGAAATGGGAGAGGTTTTTTTGTGTTTTTTTTTCATTTTATCGTGTTTTTTTTTTTTTTACAACACATATTTGGGGGGGGGGGGGGGGGGGAGTTGGTATCACTTAAAGCTATGACCACATGAAAGTTCAATCACCAATTTCTCAAAAGCTGACAAATGGGAGTTAGAACCTTGTCACTCTACGGGGATGTAATGACGGTGAAATTAAAACCAGGAACGGGGGATTACTCATGTGCGGTTTTCCTAATTGTTTTTGAGAAAACTGAGTTACAAAATTTGATAATCAACAACAGAAAATATTGATTAAAAGTCTAGACTCAGAGGAAAGACGCGAAATAACTAACGAAATATTTTTTTTTTTTAAACGCCGACAAACTGGGGGAGTGCTGGGCTCCGGAAATACACATCAGGGCTGCTATTGATTTAATATTCTACAATTTTTTTTGGATTGTTCAACTGTTTTATTGGTTCAGTTTTCCTTCTTTTTTTTTGGGGGGGGGGGGGGGGGTTGTTTATTTGTTTTCTTTTTTGGAGAAGGTTTATAACCGAAAACTTGTTTGTCTTCCCTTCTCAGTGCATTTTATTGCATCATTTCTGTATTATTACCCACTACAAACATATTTTTCTTTTTTGCCAAATTTTGGCACAGGAAGCAATAAGTTGTATTTCATCTCAAGAGAGTTTGGCAGGTTTCGCACTGATAGATTGGGCGGTCCTGTCCACGCTCATGAAGTTGCCTCAGTTTCCAAACAAAGTTAAAGTTAGACAACTCTTTTATTCACGGGTACAATTTTATCATTACTACTTTATGATTTACTTTTCTCTTTAGTTTTTATCCTTCACTGGCCAACACCCGCTAGAGTAAATTGCAGTCTTTGACACCAGCTTTACTGACCGCTACCCTGTCAGCTTCATTCCACTCCCTATCATTGCCACCCTGACCCAACTCAACCAACCCACATTGGCGATTTTAAAAAAGGAGGGAAGTGTGAGATTATGTGCAGTGAGTGAAGGTTGTAGCGTTGTATGCACGTAACATTTCGTCAAGCGAACACGTGCATGATTTGTTCTGCACCGAGCGTCATAGCAGAGTCTTTGGTCATACGCAGTAAACGTCATTCATTCACCTTATGATGTATAAAGATGATGAGTTCCTCACGGTAAGCTGTAATTGAAGATTCCCTTCCCCCCTCCCCATCAATTGTAACCTGTATGAAAATGTTGAAGCCTGTGTGGTTGGCGGTTATTCGGTAACTGGTACCAAGCATCGGCAAGCCCTGAAATAAAAGGCTGGCTGTTTAATGGTAAGATCAGAATCGTTCTGTCGTAGACATTCTGTTTTCCGCAGGTTTTTTTTTTTTTTTTTTAGGACTAGGGTTAACGAGAGGGTTAGAAAGACAGTGTCGTCAGGCACAACTTAACTCGTCGACCGATCAGAACTGGCTGGTATGTGCGCCTTGACTAATTATGCACCTGAGATTTATAACTTACCATCTGATGGCAGTATTTCTGTTGTTTGATGCCTCACCTACAGTTCTACAGTCTAACAATGGTCCAAAGTTGACGGCAGATGTTATCACAGAACTGGAGCAGCTTTGGCCAGATATGAAACGGTAAACTCCATCATCTCACAGAGGCAAGATTTGCTGGATCGGCACATGGTGACACAAAGGACATGCTGGTTGCCTGGTTGTCTGACAATAATTCCCAAGATTGAACTTATTGTAATCAAGTTTGTTCAGTTTCAAAAGAATTCTTCCCATCATTCTGAGATTGAGTGTTCATACTATTAAGCCGTGTTTGCTAATGAAGTTACGTTGTTTTTTTTTATAATTATTATTACATCTTCATCACTCTCAAATGAATTAATCTCAAGCAAGAAAGACAGTCCTGGATCAAGAACAGTGTGCCAACAGCATTGAGCTGAGGCCCTCGAGAAACAAGAAATTGTCAAACGTGTGTGTCAATCTTCACGGGCGTGGCCAAAATAGTGTCTTCAACTTCAAAAGGCATAATTGCTTCAATGCAACAACTTCGATCTTCCATTTCTTTCTTTTGCCCAGCAGCTACAGGCTTACTGATGAAGGACTTGGTAGGTTAAGGTCTGGGACGCAGTGAGCCAAGTCTGTTTTGCCTCGGATATGTAGAGTATGGAGTTAAAAAAGGGATCTCGTACACTAGTGAGATTGTGACAAATCGGTCTCGACGGTCGGTTTAAGGAGGTTCATGTTTGAGTCAAAACCAAGGCAAAATAGACTTGGCTCACTGCGCCACTGGCCTTAACTTCCGTATCAAAAGAGGAAGAGACGAGCTGAGTTTGAGTGTGAGTGTGGAGAAAGCATGTCGATACGATAAGGGCCGTTCTGTGCTGGTAAGAAGCAAGACGTATAGATAGAATGTAACAGAACGATAGAACAGATTTATGAAGGAGCCTCTACCAGAACTACCCTCCAAACACCGGCTGGGAAGGTAGGGGGGAGGGGGGGGGGCGAGAATGAAGTCGATCTATGTGCGGTGTGCGAGGAGAACGCTGGCGGTGGAGCTGCCATCACTGGGTCATCTTGTGACACTGGAACTACTAATGGCAATATCGTGTACATCATCCCGTGCCGACGTGAAGCGCCCATTGTCCACACAGAACAGTCTGTGAGGATGATAGCCTAAAAGAAAGTTTGTGCCCATCATGAAGCAAGAGTCATGGGCGACAATACTGTAGTTCGTATTCCTGTTATGGGCAGAGACAGGGTGTCACATATGCATCATCCTGGCAGTTGTGCTGAACAAGACTAGCAATTGTCAGCCCAAAATGGCAGTGAACATTGGTTTTTATAACTGACAAAACTCAAGAAATCAGTTTGACCTATGCTCTCAAAGTCTCTTAGGTATGGAGGACGCCTGTATGGACAAGTCCTTCCCTCTCCTGAAGCTGTGACAATTGAGACTTCCTCTGGTGGTCAAGGCTTCATTAAATGCAACTGCAGTGCTACAAAGCGTTGCAAAACGTCTTGTATTCTCTGAATCAACGGGTATATTTAATTCACACAACGAAATAGCTTTTTAAAATTGGCCTTTAAAACTCTGCTTGGCCCGACAGCACCAACGGACTTCCATTTTCATACTGGTAGAAACAAATGGTTCAGAAGCACGCCTTCCCTAAACCAACCTTCCACGGAACGTTTTAGAAACAAAACATGAAGCTTTCCATGGAAACAAAAATCAGGATATTGTCAGCCCAGGCTGACGTGACTGCTGATAACCGTTAAAAAAAAAAATTTAATTACAGAGCCCCCCCCCCCTCCCCCGCGTACCCACCCCGCCTGTTAGCCGATGCTGATCGATGGAACCTGGGAATAAATGATAGAGGGAAGAAATAAACCGTGGTGAAGGAAATAAACGATAGGGGGAGTGACTGCCCATGCAATGACTATGCAACCTCAGAAAGTGCACTCATGTTGAATAATTCATTCTGAAATAATTAGTTTAAGCATTACCGTAATCTGTTTCAAATAAAGGGAAAGAACAGGATAAAAGATCTGGGTTGAAACGGGTAAGCTTATAGCCTCCCCTTCTAATCAAATCGTTTCCCCTCCTCTCACTGACCTCTACCTCTATCTTGATTCTGGCGCCAACCAACATGGACCACGAACCAACATCACAGATAGTTAAAGGACCGTCCAGATAGTACGTAAGCTCGATTTTGGCTTTTTTGTTTTTACCCTTTCTACCTCCATGTACGCTTTCCGAACGGCTGGCCAACCTCCCCTCCCCCTTTCTCCCTTGCAGAAGAGTTCGACCATTAGAACAGTGAATGCCTATGGAAAGGCTTTGATGTTTAAAAACCTTCCATGGCATCATTTAGCAAGGACCATTTCGACTGCTTCAAGCTCATACTAGATTTTTTTTCAATGATCCCACCTTCGTGTGCGTGTTTAAAACAGGGAAATAAAACCGAACGATCAAACCCATACCACAATTGAAAAGCATACGTACGTCCCTCTTGTAAGCTATTCATACGATGGGATCAATCCGAGTGCAAGTACTTTATGGATTGGGGACGAACTTATTAGAAAGACAAGTCCCGTATCAAGAACAGAAAACACCCCGGCTTATCATTTTTTTCTCAATGTAATAACTGTGATTTACCATGAAGACGAACAGTTCCAGAGCTTCGGCATTCAGTCCATTGTTACCGTCTGTAAAAAGGAAATGATTTTAAATGAGTATCGGCTATCTCAATTCACAGGTATGTTATATTAAACCTTTTACTGCTAGAAAATAGGAAATAATTTCAAAGGGATACGAAATATCGCAAGATGCACGACCATCGTACTGCCGTTGCTGTCGGTAAACTGAGAAAGTTTTGAAATGAATATCGAATATCTCGAGATCCGTGGAGTTTATATTACCGCCGCCTTGATAATGTGGCAAATAAGTCCAAATGAGTATCGGACAACTGCAGATATCTGATATTTATATCACAGCTGTGGTCCAAAACAGGAAAATAATTTCAAACAGAGAGCATTTTTGACACATAGCCTTTTATTGTCTTCTTTTCCTTCATACCTAAATATAAAGAATCCACAACAAACAGATCAGTGGTAGAAACTGACTGTGCTCGTGGATGTGTCATGAGATGTGCCCACTGAGAGACACTGGCTCATCATGGAGTCAACGGGAACATGACGCTAAGACACGATTACAACAAGACAGCCAGTAGTGTGTGTGCACCTGGCCGTGAAAGATCTCCATTGTAGATGTGACCACATTTCATTACGGTGCCCACTCATACATTGTATTCAAACCATTTCTAAATTTTGTCAAACTCAGAGTATGCCTTAAGTAATCCATTGTGAGGCAGTTTTCCTTTAAAGTATGAATTCCAAGTTTATTTGAATCAATACATTTCCTTTCTTTTTCCGCACAGATCTGCCAGCCTAGACAACATGAGGTTGAGACGCCAGCTGCCAATGTTGAGAATGGGCAGATCCGCAGATGATTCGAACAGCGACAGCAACAAACTCTCCCCTTCAGACCTCCAAGCGCTGCTGGCCTCAATCTTGGACGAACCTCGTGACCAGTCTCGGCGACAACCGCCTCTCCCGAGATATGGCCGTGACAGCAGCAGCAGCAGCAACAACAACAACAGAAGGTTTGTTATAGCCCATCTGAAGAGCTTGGCCGGGGGAAGGAGGGGGGCGGGAGCTGATTGTTCTTAAAATATTTAATAATAGCTCTTGGCTGGAGGAAAGGCGAGGGGAATTTTGGATTACAGGAGAGAAATACCTAGGCCGTTGAAATAATGCGCAATACATGTATTGTGCAAATACAGAGTGGATTTTATTTTTTATTTTTTTATTCCAGTTGATGTATAATAATTTCCATTGCCGATCAACTCAGTCATCTGTTTTGTTTAAAATTAAACCATCTGGATGCACTGACATGGATCAAATTTATGTAATTGCGAGTTGCTGCGAGTTGCTGTTGTTGTTGTTTTTAATGAACTGGCCTAATTATTGTAAAGGAGATAATGCCATGAGATGTGACTCATAGGAGAGGGGTGGGGCGTGGTCGGGAACAGGGAAGGGCAGATTTTACAAGGTTCAAAATCACTGTTCGTATGTTGTTCAAGGTCTCGTGCTTTGGGATCATCCATAAAGTACCTGAGCTCAATTCTGGCGATTTTTCAATTTTTTACACTCCTCCCCCCTCCCCACAAAGAATTCCTCCCCAACTGAACGCTTTGAGCTTCTCTTCCGCCATTTTGTTTTACCTGACGTGTCACCGTAACCAGGGACGTTAGTTAATATTCCTTGTGTTATTCAGTCAACTGTGTTCATCATGTAAACATGGCTGAAAGTAATTAGTCTGTGGTAAACACCCGAGCCTCAGATAAAAGAAGCCCAGGGCTATTCAGGACTTAGCATAGGTCCGCACCAGCCGATTAGTTGGACGTTGACGTCACCGACATTGAGTTTGAGTGAGGCCCAGCTAAACTGGCCGGTGTGCCCGATCTCAACTGGTTGTCGTGACGTCATGATCCAACTAGTTGGCCGATCAAAATCAATTGGTGCGTGCCTGGGCTTACCCTCATGCTTTTCACCCACAGAGACCTGTTGGATGCCATTTCAGCTGATGATGCCAGCGCTTTCCCACTAGATCTCTTCCCTGTGACGAACACAAGGTTTTTCTTCAGGCCTGCCCCACGAGGGGGCCGCTACAAGAGATCACTGCCCGTTGGGGGAATCGCCTACGGAGACTTTGTGCTTCAAGATACCACTGACAATAGCCAGCGAGCCGTACCCATGCCCAGAATTGGGCGATATCTGGAGCAGTTGGCGCATTTGCAACCCAAGGCAGTTCCTCGCCCGAGGATAGGGAGACAGAAAGTTGTGCAAACAGATGACAGTAGCAAAACCCAGTCTGTCTAGGCGTGCTGACTGTTTGAGCAGCATTTTTACAGATAGCCAAATTATTATTATTATTATTATTCATTACTGAGAAAAATATAACCCGAGGATTTTGAAGTTTTCATGAGAGATTCTTATTGTTAGTTCAAGCTGAGAAGTCTCTGACCCTTCAGAAAGTTGTTGTTTTTTTTTCACGACTAGCACGATTTTCAGGACGTAGCAAATGCGTATGTATGCATGGGGCTGGTAGCGCACTTAGCCAAGTCTATTTTGCGTTTTATTTTTTGTTGTTGTTGTTTTTTTTTACCTCTGTGCACGAGGCCTGTCCTTCCGGTAGCTGACTCAAGATACTTTGGACACACAGGAACTATTGAGACAATCTGTTTTCAATCTCGCCAGTGCGCGAGGTCCTGTTTAAATCCACAGTTCACGCATCTCACAGCAACAACGAGACGCGGTGCGGTGGTCTAGAGGCAAGGTGCTCGCCTCTCATGCCGAAGGTACCGGGTTCAAATCCTGACCGGTGCAGGCATGTTGGAATTTTGGGATTTTTCTCTTATTTTCCTGTCCCCGATCCTGTGGTAGGGCGGGTCGAGCACCTAGCCTTCTCGGATAAGGACGAAAAATTCGGAGGGCCCGTCTGCACGTTAAATCTACCTTGGCAGTTGGAAATCGAGAAGAGCAGGCTGAACAGGCCTCTGCCCGGGCAAAATTAAATAAAAAACGTCTCCCTACCACCCCCCCCCCCAAAAAAAACGCCGACCGGCGCTGCACAGTGGCGACGACGTGTCTGCAATGACACCAAGGCCAATTCCCAAGAAGTATACAAACATAAAACATACAAAACAGACTTGACTCAGTGCTCCACCAGCCTAATTATACCATTTCCACGAAGACACAGACACAGACAGATCTGAAGTCTGCAATTTGAAATCCAGTACATGGAAGTCCCTGAATTGAATATCATATCTTTTTCTCATTATGGGGGACAAGGTCATTAAACAATGTCTCGCATGATTTCAACACTTGGAAGGCGCACAAATTAAAGTTTTCTTCATCTTACGCAAATATGTGTTATCCTTTTTCCAGTGCGAACGTGTGTGATTTCAATTTCATTATTCTTTAGAAACGCAGTTCACTGATGTCTGCGAATAAGCGTTCCGAATTATTTTTTAAGCCAGGCACTAAAGTCGTATTAAATACATGTATCATGACATTGCCTTCTCCCTCCTCCACTGTTTTTAGGCTCAGCCTCTATTATTTTTGTCTTCTAAGCACGACCTCCCCAGTGACTTTGGCAAGTGATGTGATTTCCAGCTCCTACAGTACATACATGTTCTTCAAAGCAAACAGAATATCAATCTAATTACCACATCAAATAAAGACAATGAACAACAATAAAGGTCTGTCATTTTCTCCCAGTTTCCCCTGATGAAAAACCTACCGACAGACACTATTATACAGCCTGTCTCCTGGCATCACATCGAAATTCATTGTTATGCATCGAACGGCTTATCAAATAGACAGATGCCCGTCTCCTTTTTAGCATAACACATGTTGACGACAAACAGCATCAAAGTCAAAAGTTTCCCTTAGATTTTTCCACAGATCAAACTTGTGACCTGTCGGAACTATTAAATAAGTATGATGAATAGTTATGACATTTCATCATGATGAGCGTGATCGGAAGATAACAGTTTGTTAGTTATAATAGCAGCAGTGGCAGGATAAATAAACAAGTGAAACGAAATTTTAAAAATCCATCAGTGGGAGTGACCAAGTAAACAAACAGGAGTCGCCGCGATGCTATGTCACAAAAGCGGCCTCATGCAGGACATGGTGCCCGGCATTGCCCGGGATAAACGTAAGCTCGTTTCACCCCTCCCCCCCCCCCCCCACCTTCGCCTCCTCCCGGTTGCCTGTCCCTCCCCTCCGTCTCCCTCTCTCTCTTCTCTCTCTCTCTCTCTCTCTCTCTCTCTCTCTCTCTCTCTCTCTCTCTCTCTCTCTCTCTCTCTCTCTCATTTTCCCAGAATTAGAAACAAATAACAATTAAAACCCCATACTGAAATATAAAAAAGAGCAGATTTCTTGTGATAAGACGATAATTCCCCCAAATCCATGGATTTGAAGATTTGAGAAGTAGTAATACAGTAAATAAAAAGTGCTTGTCCTGACCTCACTAACAGTAGTAGTAGTAGTAGTAGGCACATTTCAGTCTCGGAAGACTATGGCCTTGCGCTCTGGGTGTTTTTCTGGTACAGCGTCTGGTGTGGCTGGCCAGTCCCATGAGGGAATGGCAGTCTCTGTGGCAGAGGGCACAGAGGAAGGCTGAGGCTGGTTTATCTGCCTGGGCTGCAGCTTTTCTTCCCATCCTCTTTGCCTCGTGCTGCTGAGCAAGTGTCTCTTCGCAGTTGGAGAGACCTTTCTGCACAATCTATCTCCAGGCTGACCGTTGGAGGGCTAACTCCAAAGCGCCCGAGCCTCTGGGCGAGAAACCCAGTGATTAGTCAAAGTAAAAACCTGGTCTAATAAACCTTTCTGGTTCAGTCTGCCCTCCTGGTGAGAGGAATCACGTGATAAGAAGGGTGGCAGGCAAAACAATAAAGGTGCTCGTGAATGAAGCATTAAAGTGGTCACCGTGTCCCCTATGTAAAAATTTAGAACAGATGCACTGGCAACACCAATTTATAAGAGAACATATTGAATATAGGGGACACGGTGGTCGAAAATCACGATGCTCGGCTCTCATTCCGAAGGTACAGGGTTCGAATCGCCCAGTCGGTGCAGGCATATGGAATTTGGGATTTTTCTCATATTTTTCTGTCCCAGATCCTATGGTAGATAAGATCGAGTACCTAGTCTTCTCGGATAAGGACGAAAAACTGGGTGGGTCCGTGTACACGTTGAGCACGCTAAAGATACCTTGGCCGTTGGAAATCGAAAAGAACAGGCTGCATAGGCCGCTGCCCGGGCAAAATTCTAAAAAAAAAAAAACAATCCCTTCCAGAACAATAAAAACAAAAACATGAAAAGTGATGTGTAAATACCAATGGCAGCGAACCTCCTGAAATAAAGACCTAAAACAGCATTCAAGTGGTCTACACAGCATTAGGAAAACAATGGACAAGAGTTTTATGTTTGAAGCTTGGCCATTGGCATTCAATAATTTCATACTCTAAATCATTTTCAAGCCTTTCTCTGTCTCTTCTTATTCCCCCAGCAGTGTTGTTACCTTCGTTCCACCATCCACGGAGGAATATTTCCGGGAGAAGTTTAGGCGAGCACGTGCGGATACCAGGGAGGACTTTGCTGCCTTCGTCGCCAGATTGACGGAGTATTTCGCGAACTGGTTGGACTTGTCGCATGTTGGCACAGATTTTGCTAAATTGAAGGACCTAATGATCCGTGACCAGCTGTACGCGTCGTGCCATAAGGATTTAGTGGCTTTTCTCAAAGAAAACGAACCCGCGACGGTGCAGGAGGCGTCAAAGTTGGCGGAAGCATACCGTACGGCACATCCGTCCAAACCAGTGGCGAGGGCGTACGTGCAGGATGCTGGTTACGTCGCCGTTGTTGAGGGGTCGCCGACAGGACATAGTAGAGACAGGTCGCGTCAGCGTGGTGGCTTTAAGGGGCAAGCCCAGGTCCCACGTAGGGGGTATTGCCAATCACCAGCATATGGAGCCGGTAAGTTTGACCGAGCAGGAGGGCGAGATCGCGGTAATGGCCGTGGGCGTTTCGTAACCTTTGCCGATGATCGACGGCAGAGGGACTTTAGTTCCGGTCGCGATGCGTCACGGGGACCCAGGTCTAGCAGAGCACAGGGGGCGGAGTGTTGGACTTGCGGACGCGTAGGTCATTTTTCACGGGATTGTAGGGCCGCGAAATGTTGGAACTGCGGAAGAGCAGATCACATTAGTGTCAATTGTCCTGCGGGTAGGATAGCGGCGAACGTGGATGGCAATCATAGTAGCTCCACTCAATGTTCCCCTAGTAAGTTTCACCATGCGGCCGCGTGTGTTACATCGGACAACGGAGGCGGACAGTACTCTAAGTGTCCCAGTTGTGAGAAATTATTATCTTCCGGTGTTTTACCTTGTGGGAGAAAGATCCCCGTTATTAATTCATGTCATACAGGGGGTGGTCTTAGGGTTTATCCGGGGTTTGTTGGGGACGAACCGGTGTCGGTTTTGCGTGATACAGGATCTACCGTTGTGGGAGTGCATAGAGACTGCATTCACGAGTCACAGCTTACGGGTGAGACTGTCCCATGCATTCAATTTTCAGGGGCCATTGAGAAATTACCCGTGGCAAAGATAGTGATTGATACACCTTTTCTTAGCGGGGAAGTCGAAGCAGTCGTTGGGTTTTTTCCAGGCGCCCAGCTCATCATTGGTAATGTATCTCGGGTAGTTTCCCCTTCTGAAGAGCATGTACAGGCATGGTCACAGTCTAAAGGTATTGACTTTTGTGCCGCAGTCGAGACACGTCGACAGGTAGCTGATAAGGGTAAAATTAGACCTTTGGCGACGCCAGCGGTCAACCTAGATATCACACCAGAGCGCTTGGCGAAATTACAAAAGGAGGATCCATCATTGAGTCCATGTTTTGGGGGAGCGCGAACTGAGAAAACGAGGAAATATAAGAACGGTTCATCTTCCTTTCTTATCCAGGGGGGCATTCTGTTCCGTAAGTATGTCACAGTGGCTTCCGTTCTAAAGCAGGTCGTTGTGCCAGCGTTGCTAATAGCAACAGTTTTGCGGTTGGCCCATGATGTCCCATTAGCGGGTCATATGGGAATAGCTAGAACCAAAGAAAGAGTCCTCAAGAATTTTTATTGGCCATCAATCCACAGAGATGTACGGTTGTATTGTAAGACGTGCAGGGCGTGCCAAAAGACGACGCACAAGGGTCGTACACCCCAGGCTCCTCTTCAAAATATCCCCACGGTTTCGGAGCCTTTTAAGAAGGTTTCGATTGACCTTGTTGGCCCCATTAACCCAGCTACCGATAGGAGGAATCGATTTTTCTTAACGGTCATTTGTAATGCGACGAGATGGCCAGAGGCGGTTCCTCTTCGTACCGTAACGTCAGAAGCAGTCGCGGAAGCGTTGTTTGGAATCTTCGCTAGAGTGGGAATACCGGAACAGATTTTGTCTGATAGGGGCGCGCAATTTACGTCGGATATGATGAGGGAATTGTTTCGCTTATTTAGCATACAGCCCATCACTACCACCCCATATCATCCACAGGCTAATGGCATGTGCGAGAGACTAAACTCGACGCTAAAGTCGATGTTGCGTAAGGTAGCTGCTGATCGCCATAAAGATTGGGATAGATATATCCCTGCAGTATTATTTGCGTATGGACCCTTTTCACTTCCGTGTTTCGGTTGTTTTCGGGGAGCCGCACGGCATCGAAAAGCACCGTGTAGGGCAAAAACCTCAACTTGCCTTAGTGATGGCATCTAAATATGTGCACAGTCTAAGCAAAGATGCATTTTTATGCCAGAACCAGCACGTAACGGGTTTGTACAGTTGGGTGCCCAACAAGAGGATAGCATGGTTCGACCGTTGTCCATCGCTTCCGCCCTACAAGTGAGGCACGCCGCCATTTTTTTTTGCAAATCACGTGATATGGAGGACGATAAATGAAAAGGGTCCATAGGGAGGTACGTCAGGAGTCAACAGGATTCTCTCCGTTTGAGATGTTGTATGGTCGTAGTCCTAGGGGTCCAACTGATGTTCTTCGGGACATGATGACGTCGCCATCATCGGGAGACGATGAGCAAATTTCAGTGTTTCAGTACCTGGTTGTTTTGAGAGAGAGATTATCTTCAGCGCGCACTATTGCGGAAGAAGCTTCTAGTATGGCTTCAAAAAACTATAAAGATAGAGGGTCCAAACTGCGAATTTTTAAGCCAGGAGACAAGGGTTTGTTGTTATTGCCTACGGATCATAATAAGTTATTAATGACATGGAAAGGTCCGTATACTATTGAGCGAGTCGTTTCGAAGGTAGATTATGCTATTCAGATTGATGGGTCAGTTAAGGTTTTCCATGTTAATATGCTGCAGAGATTTTATGAGAGACCAGAGTATCTGTGTGCTCAGACGAAACCAGAGGAGAGTGTCTTCTCTATTGCTTGTACGGGGGTCGTAGACCAGTTAGACAGTGACGTGAGCGACACTGAGGCACAGGAAGAGGTACAAATTCAGTTGCCGGAGTTAACTCCGACACAAGGTTACAGGGACGTAAAATTTAGCCCTGACCTTACGAGTTCACAGATTAGGGAACTTCAGACCCTGTTAGCGTCATTCCCAGATGTTATCACAAATTTGCCGGGTCGTACTACGGTGATCCAGCACCAAATAAAGTTGACTTCGGATAGGCCAGTATCTCTTAAACCTTATCCGTTGCCTTTTTCTTCCAGAGATAGAGTTATAAAGGAAGTTGAGGCCATGTTGAAGTTAGATGTGATAGAACCGTCAACATCGCCATATTCATCACCCATCGTCCTCGTGAAAAAACTTGATGGATCGGTGCGGTTCTGTATTGATTTTCGCAGATTGAACACTATTACGGTAGGCGATATAGGGAGCCTATACCATTCCAAGAGGAATTAATAGCTTCATTGGCTGGTTCCACGTGGTTCTCGAAGATAGATTTAACAAAAGGGTATTGGGAAATTCCTCTTGCTGAGGAATCTAAACAGTACACGGCTTTCCAAACGCCCATAGGATTGTTTCAATTTAAGGTCATGCCATTTGGGTTGGTAAATGCGCCAGCTACGTTTGCAAGATTAATGAGACTGGTATTGAAGGACATACCTAATGTCGTGGCATTCTTTGACGATA
Source organism: Onchidella celtica (assembly GCA_963931925.1). Lineage (NCBI taxonomy): Eukaryota > Metazoa > Mollusca > Gastropoda > Systellommatophora > Onchidiidae > Onchidella > Onchidella celtica. The sequence goes on from OZ007575.1 coordinate 5,529,608, forward strand.
TAGCGTGTCATACGTCGTCATGGTCTGAACATATTCAGACACTAACAGTAATTTTTAAACGATTGCGTCATTTTGGGTTAACTGCTAAACCCGCAAAGATGGATTTGGCATGTCCAGAAATAGTATTCTTAGGACATCTCGTGGGTACAGGTATTCAGAGACCTGAAATAACAAAAATTGAGAAATTAGTAGGGTTACAAATCCCTAAGACAAAGAAACAATTGAGAAGCTTAGTGGGAATTTTAAATTATTACAGGAAGTTCATTCCGAACTTTTCCTCCTTGTCATCTCCTCTTACTGACCTTACTAAGAAGGGCCAGCCCGATAAGGTCCAGTGGACGTCTGAATGTCAGACAGCATTAATTTGATAAATTGGTGACAGCATTATCATCGTCACCTATTCTGATATTGCCAGATTTTCGATCTAAATTTATCCTCAGAACAGATGCATCGGACTCTGGTGTCGGCGCTTGTCTTCTACAGGAGAAGAACGAATGTTTCCATCCTGTATGTTATGTCAGTCGAAAGTTATTGCAGAGAGAAAGGAAGTATTCTGTAATAGAGAGGGAGTGTCTTGCCATTGTGTGGTCCGTCCAAAAATTAGGACGTTATCTGATGGGACGAGAATTCTACATGCAGACAGAACACAAGCCACTAACGTTGTTGTCTAAGAATCGTTCATCCAGCCCTCGCTTATCTAGATGGGCATTGGCTTTACAGCCGTATACGTTCGTCATTCAACCGATTCCAGGAACTAGCAATGATATCGCCGACTACCTTAGTCGAGCCTAGGTTAAGATTTCAGTGGCTTACACATCGGAGGACAGGAACATTCGACAGACAGAACAACGAAGAGTCGCAGATTGTGCACAATTGAAAACGTATATCAGCAGAAATTGGGAAACATATGAACATTGACAGTGATCTGTGGGAACGATTCGTCGATCTTAAAACATTGACATTATAAATATTATATGAAGAATGGTTGATAGGCTGAGTGATTTTGATTCTGTATTAGGTATTATGTTTTAGTTAGGTATTGATGATGTGATACATATATGCATAGTGCAGGGCAAATTGATCGCCATATTTTCCCCTGATTTCGGTATCATATGTGCTATAGACATTGGTAGGTCATTTTTATGTAAATATTGCTCACGCTCACTCGTTGACAATTATCTTGATGCGATTTGAAATTAATTGCATTAATTTTTTTGGGGTGGGGGATGATGTCACGAGCGAGTGAGCGAGGGTCAGTGAGTGCGGGGAAGGGACTTGAAGTGTGCATGTTGTGAGTGAAGTTGAGGCGTAGTAGAAGTAAAATCTGAATAGTCAGATCACTGCAAGTTAAGAAGTCCAAGGAGACAGACGTGAGAAAGCAGTCGGGAGATTGTGTGTTTTCCAGTGATGACTGGTAGGTTGAACTATGATTGATAATTATGGTGATTGATGTACTATGTTCTCCTATGACCATGATGTAAATAAGTTATATGTGAGGAATGTGAAAGTCATTGATTACTGTGTATAGAGATGTGCGCAATGAGCGATAGATGTAAGTTAGGATCATGGATTCGTAGCGAGTCTGAGTACTGTGTAATACGGTGGAGGTGTGTTACCGTAGAGAAGTGCAGATGTGTGGTGAGTGAAATGTGGACTATTGTGTGTACGCTTGATGGTTTGTAATGAGTGGTGAAGTGGATAGTAATTGTATGGTGTTATACAGATGTAATGTTATTTCTATAGGTGCCGGGGTCGGGCAGAGAAGCCACCCGCGGTGAGCGGACTTGTGCCGGGGTTGGGCCGAAGGCTACCCACAGGCCTGCCTGAGTGAAGCTGTCGCGCAGGACAGCGGGAGCACATGAGTCGTGGCAGTCTGGCCACAGACAGGGACGTTGTTATTGTCCTTGTTGCTATTAAGATGTTAATGTGCTATTGAGATACTAATGTGCTATTGAAATATTAATGTGCTATTAAGACATCGAGGGGAGATTGAGATACGGAGATTAGGTTGAGCAGGAGCCAATAAGAGAGGCCAACAAGTAGTATATATATGGATGTGAGGCTGAGGCCAGAGCATAGTTAGGAAGTAACTATCGGGTTGTGGACCCGGAGAAGAATGAATGTTGGGAATACTGACCATTGAATGGTATTTGAATTGAGTTAATGTAATGTATGTAATTGCACAGATATCTTACTTTTATATATAATAAATGTGTGAGTCTGTTTGGTTGTTCTGTTAAGTGTTATACTTGTTCGTTCGTGAATGTTGTCCTGTCATTATTATTACATCTCCCAGTCTGGGATTTGTGACAGTTGGCATAATTTGTCGCGTATCGCTATAATAGCTTTTCCTCTTTTCTGCATACACAGTATTTGAGATCTACTAGTACATGCAGTTTCCTTATAATCCTGAAAAGGATTTAGCAAAATTCCAAGTATTTTATTTTTAAATTTTAATTTCCCCAACTGAGGTAGTCTATCTTTACCATATCCCTTCTTGGCTGTGGGATCGACGTATCATATATATAAGCTTACCATTACTAATTGGCGTACAGCACAGACTAATAAATTAACCAGACTGGAAACACGATCTTCGGGCTGTGTCTTTCTTTACGGAATTTCCCGAGCGGCGACCGTATAACCGACATGGCCGCCACTTGGGAAATTTCGATTCTAGTTGTATCTGCAGTAGAAATTTCTTTTTATTTGTCAAGATTGGTTGTACATGTATTAATAAAGCATTAACTTGCCTATCCTTTCATTTTATTGTCTACATCTGCCTTTTTTTTAATTGTTATAAATGACCACCGTTTGGACTTTTAGCGACCGTTGCATTGTACCTATGCTGAAGCGTTGGTAGCAAAATGTAAACCTAAAATGGCGGACCTTTCGCTGTTTTGTGACGTCACACAATGGGATCATCCAGTCTGGGTATGTTATTAGTCTGTGGCGTACAGCTGGCGTCATTGGCCTATCGTCTAGCGTGTAGACTCCCCTACATGACGAAACGACCCAGTTGGGAACGCCGTTCCCATACATTGTGAGGAAGCTATCACATTTGTTTGTCACAAAGGCATGACCGAATGACACTTGCAGCGTTTGTCTACGGCCTCTGGTTTGACACCCATCGCTGAACAAATCATGCGTGTATCTAAAAACAAACAGAGAGCGCTAGATCTATAGACGATCTTTTTTGCCATCCGCAATTCGAAGCATTAGAGTTTCCTGATGTAGTATTATGTTGTTAGTTTTCCTAATGGATTGTTCTGACAGTGTGTGTGTGTGAGAGAGAGAGCAATGTTCCCATTCGCTGGTAATGTTGTGTGAGCAATGTGCGTGTGTGCGGTATGCGTTAAAGACCTGTAGGTCTTAAATGTTGTATTTACTGTTGTACTGTTACTGATGCTGTGACAACAAATTTCCTGGCAACAGGATAATATTAATAAAGTTATATCTTATCTTATCTTATCTCATAATCTTAGCATGCCAAAGGCGCACGATAGGACCATCTAAGGTGCACCGCAGGGCCAAATCTTAGCAACACGCCATTGGTGATTGTGCAAGGTTAACTCAGACATGGCCCTTCTCCAAATGGCGGGTTTGGGCTTGGAGTCGAGAAATGATAAAGTGAAGACGTTACTTTACAAACATTTAGAGTGACCATTTTCCAACAGAGTTATAAGCTGAATCAACATGTGTATATAAAAACCAAAGAAAATTTGACTTTATAGTCTGCCAAGTAAGAATGGACGAAAAGTGTGTCGGAAAAAAAGGAAGCCTTGAAAACAGATGAATATTGGTTACTTTTAAGTGGAGATTCCTTGTATTCTTGAACTTTTTACATAGTCCTTGATCCATTCCCTATATCAATATTCTAAAACACAAACACACTCTCTCTCTCCCTCTCCCTCTTCTTTCTCCATCTCTCTCTCTCTCTCTCTCTCTCTCTCTCTCTCTCTCTCCCCCTCTCCCTCTCCCTTTCCTCTCTCTCACCCCTCCTCCCCTCTCTCTCTCTTCCTCCCTCTCTCTATCTCTCTATCTATCTATCTATCTATCTATCTATCTATCTATCTATCTATCTATCTATCTATCTATCTATCTATCTATCTATCTATCTATCTATCTATCTATCTATCTCTATCTATCTATCTATCTATCTATCTATCTATCTATCTATCTATCTATCTATCTATCTATCTATCTATCTATCTCTATCTATCTATCTATCTACCCATCTGACTTTTGTCTCTGGATTTAGTGTGAAACCTGAACCATTTAGTGAAAGGGGACCACACGCACCAGTGAGACTGAAACAAGTCTCTCTCACTACTTGGGGGGGGGGGGGGGGAGGGGGCGCCAAACTGTTTTGAGTCAGGTGCTGGAAAGACAGACTTCGCCCACTCAGCCAAAACAGACATACAACAGAGTTGACCCAGTGGGCTGCCAACCTGGGAGCTTTCCAATGCGGATGCCGTGAACTTTCAGCGGTGATGCGTTATGACAAACCCTTGGCGTATCAAAGACTGTTAAATGTTTGTAATGAAATTTTGTTCATGGATTCGATTATATAAATAACATAATATAAAGGGGGACAAGGTGGTCTAGAGGCAAGATGCTCGCCTCTCATGCCGAAGGTAGCGTGTTCGAATCCCGGTAGGTGCAAGTACCTTAGAATTTTGGGATTTTTATCAAATTTTCCTGTCCCTTACTGTAGATAGGATCAGTCAGCACCTAGTCTTCTCGGACAAGGAGGAAAAACTGGGAGGGCCCGCGTGCACGCTGCGCACGTTAAAGATACCTCGACAGTTGGAAATCGAGAAGACTGCAGGCCGAACAGGCCGCTGCCCGGCCAAAATTAAATAAAATGTATCCCTACCACCCCCCCCACACACACACACAAAACCCGCCTACAGGCACTGCACTGTGGCGACGACGTGCCTCCTCCAGTTGTAACTGGGCTGCAATGACACTAAGGCAAATTTTCCACACGGGATTAAAGAAGTATACAAAATACAAAAATAAGACCACAAAAAATCCCCTATATCACCAATAGGCTCAAAAACTCACGAACGGATCTTTCTGAACTTTGGGCATGGAGAAGTGAAATAACTTTGGTTAGGGATCAAATGGGTTAAGTAAGAGCGCACAGTTACATGTACACGTGACTGAGGAATAACCTGGAAACTGCTTTAATAATTGAACTCTTAGCTCGTGAGAGGGTTTATGCAACTTTGTTGCGAGTGGAGACACCATGATATGTTGGCTCAGGGAACAAAATTCTCGGTGCGCACTGAATCTTACATGTAGCTGTGGAATTATTCTCTTTACATTCTCTTCTGTTCTGACAACTCAATTTTTTGCATGCTACTAAAAATATTAATTTTAATCCTCTCTCATATGAGTGAGGCTCCGACTAGTATCAGTATATAAACATAGATCAGTGTGGATTCTGACTCAAACTACAAAAAGTCATGGGTGTTGGCGAACTGAGTCAAGTCTGTCTGGCGTCTTTTTGATTCAGTGGGTAAGGTCTCTCTTTCCCCTAGTTGTCTCAAGGCGGTTTTGATGCACTCGGAAAATTGTGAGACAGACTCATGTTTCAGTTTCGCCAATCGTTTAACTCCAGAGTTCACATCCCAGACTGGACCCCCCAGACCTACTAGACTGACCCAGTGAGCGAGGTCCGATTAACCTCCCTAGTTCACAGGTCACACTAAAACTCAAGCAAAACAGATTTGACTCTGTGGGCCAACAGACCAATATTTGGTTGTCTTGTTTCCTTTTATGTTCGGATATTTCTGTTCAGTTGCGCCAGTGTGCACAGCTAGAGTGACATCTTTTATGATTTTTCTTTGGTAAAATTGAACATCAAATATTCATGTGCAAAATTTAGATTTTAAAAAGTATATGTTATCAACACTGATAACTTGAAGTGGATTAGGCGAATGTATTTTATCTGTACTTTCTTTTATTACTTAAGTGTAACAGATTATTAGGCTTCTCCCCCCCCCCCCCCCCAACCCACATTTCAAGCCCCGCTGAGATCCTACAGATCTTGTGCAGTTTTAAGATAATATTTTCACATATCGCTAACATGGTGAAATCACCCCCTAGTAGGCCTAGCCTATCGCCTACGTTTAGTTTTCAGTTCCTTCTTTGATAGCCAATACACGAACCTCTCTGTAAATTTTGGTTTAGTACTTAACTGTAATAAATCTTTAGGTCAACCTTTTACTGAACAACTTTCATTTCTCTGTCGTCCCAGACTTGCTGTATTTCCAGCTGTTCTGGCAAAATGAGTCAAACTTTGTGACCTGCCAGTTCTAAAAACAGCCATTACTTCTGCATTAAAGAAATGAGGACAACTGTTCCGTGTAATGGCTCTAGTTTCCACTGATTGGGGCAAATGTTTTAACTCTTCAGTTGATGACTTTATGCAAATTCTATTAACCCTGTGACTGTCAATGAAGAATTACTGCGCACTTCCGAAGGTTTTCCAAGAGAAGTGGCTATCTGGTAAATTTGGGATATTTGCATGACGAGAAAACCAACAGAGTTTGAAAAATACTGTATTCATTTCTAGAAAGTCTGTTTCATTCGCCCTGGCAATTATTGCGTGGACAAAATAATGTGCTGATTTAATCAGCCATTGGCGGTTACAGAGTCAAACATGAAAACTGTTCTCTTGCAGTCAGGGAAATTCAGAACATACAAACATTAATCAAGGAGAATAATTTGTGGATGAATTAGAAAATATTCGAGCATTGGGTTAGGGTGACATGTTTCACATCGCATCAAAATGTGTTCTTGAATAAAAGATTAGTCTAAATCCGCTTTTGTTTGAAACTGAATTACCTTGTGAACGTGTGCGTGGCCGTCCAATCTTTCAGTGGAGTCAAGCTTGGACTCTCCTCTGACGTCTCATTATTTTCTTTGTTTTCTCTCAGCCTACATAGGCATATAAACACACACATACACAATTTAAATCAAGGAAGGAAAATCCCACTCCATATTCTCAACAACAGAAAAAACTGGTCGCTTTAGAACCAGACGTGTTGATGTTCACTAACGAAATATTATAAAAACCACGCACAGACAAACTTTAGGTAGCAGCAAGGTTATAGGCGAAGTCAAAATTTGACAAAAACAACAAGTTGTATGTAGCAAAGCCTTGTGTAAGAAATAATACCCAAACGATACAAAGAAACGTAAACTAAAAGAGAAGACAGAAAATGGCCAATATTTCGGCAATAGCCTTTTTCAAGGAAAAAAAAACACGAAAAAACCACAACAGAAAAAAAAAAGAGGAAAATTGAACAGATAAAACAATCGAATAATGAAAGATTTGAATAGGAAATAAATAGTATCTAAACAGAATAATTCTATTTAACTGCGATTACTGATGTCCATTAAACAGCTGGTCGTTTTAGAACCAGACATGCTGATTTCCAAATGTTTTAAACATAGACATCGTCACATCTGGTCCTCAAACTATGCATTCAAGTGGAACCAGGCCCGGCCACTCTTTCTACATGACAACAAAACAAACAAAAAAACGAAAGGATACTGGGCAGGGGAGGGTTCAAATAATTTCCCTCATTCCCGCCTTCGTTATTGATTGCAGTGTTCAATTACCATGTCCATCAATTCGCTGATGAAACCTTCTAATGATGAGTGATGTCTGGGGCGAGATAAACTAAAACATTTACTCCCGACTGGCTAAAATGAATGCCAGATATTCTGGTCTGATGCTTTTTTGGTTGTTGTTGTTGTTGTTGCTGGTGGTGATGTTGTTGTTATGATTTTCCCAATATCCGCATGAAGGCTAATAACGTACTGGGTCAAATCTGCTTTGCGTCGGTTTCAACTCAGACCTGAGACCTTCCGTTGAATCAACTATGCCGGTAGCGAGACAGACTTGATTCAGTCTCTCTAGTGTGCCAGGTCTCGTTCAACTCCAAAATCCACAAAACCGGGCCAAGAGAGATTTGACTCAGTGCGATATGGGCTGTCTGACGAGCGGGAGTTCATGCAGCGGAAATTCACGCTCGGTTTCCTCGAGTGTAAATTGTATAACTTGCTTTTAAGCTTGTGAGACAAGCTCATGGAATGGACTCGTGTTGACTCATTAGAGTCTGTGCATTCGTTTAACGGTGTGTGGACTCCCTCGTCAGTGAATACCCTATAGCAGACTTGACTGACGTACTGCCCGCGGGACACAATCCGGCCCGTCGAGGACTTTTATCGGGGCCGGTTAACTCAACAAGTTTCCTCTGTTTTTCTCAGAAAATCTAAACACGTTTTTTCTAGATTTTTAAAAGACCATAGCCCATCAAATTTACATCGCCCAAAACCACATTAACAGCTAAAATTGAGTAGTCGGCGATGGAACTAAAACTGGTACCTGTTGCCCTCGTTTAGAAATGCTGGACAAGTCTGCCCGGGCCAAAAATAATTTATCTCTGACAGCGGTAATGATAAAGGATCGCGTACGATAATATCAATATTGCGCCGTGTCTGGAAGTATACATGGGTTTAACAGAGAAGCCATCAATACTAATAGTTTATGAAGTCGGCTATTCTGCTGGATGGGTACAGAGTGTAACGAGCCACTGCAATAACATGTGATGTAAATGATGTAAAATACATGAGGTTCATTACAGGTACATCCTGACTTGTTTGTTTCTTCAGAATTATTATAAAAACCACAGAAAAACTGTGGGGTCGCAGCAGGGCTATTTGTAAGCAATGTCAAAATTGGGCAAAAAGAAAAATTGATGTAGCAAAGCCTCGCTTATAATAACTAAACGATACAATGAAAGGCAAACTAAAAGAGAAGACAGAAAGATCTGTTCGATGTCCCATTTTTTTCTGTTGTTGTTTTTTTTTTTTCCTTGAGGAAGGCGGTTGCCGAAATATCGGCCATTATTTTCTTTTAGTTTGCGTTTCATTGTATCATTTAGGTATTACTTCTTAAGCGAAGCTTTGCTACATACTTTTTCTTTTTGCCCAATTTTGACAGTGTTTCTTCAGAATTATTGTCTTAAGAAGTGTGATTTGTGTTGAAATACATCTCTTTTAAAGAAGGAACAGTGCTCGTCCGTCCTTCAGCTTCACTGTTCATGCGTCATTTCTGATTTAATTCCTGCACTCAAAACATTTCTGTCAGCATCCGCGTGTTTCTATATGCATTTGGATAAATCCTCTGTCATTTGAAGTAAGTTTCGTTCTGATTGTATTACACACACTGGTCCTTCATCTGCCACAATTTGTGACCTCAGATGGTGAAGCGCTGCAAACAATGCTCTTTCAGAACAAAGAAGATACATTTTTTTTTCTCTTTTCTTTGTCTTTCTTGTCAGTTTCAGCCACAACATCGACAACAATAACAATAATAACAAAAAGTGAAATTCGGTTTTGGTGTCCATGTTGCTGTGGGCTCTAATAACCATTATTGTAACTGTTCTGTGTACAACCTGCAATGTGGTGTTGGTTGTTTATTGTAATGTGTTGTTGTGCACATTTGACAAGACTAAATTATCCTATCCCGGGCAGGACTCTTTTAGGCGCAGGGCTCAAGAGGGAGCAACAATCAATTATTGGTCCAACTGGCTGCCGTGCGCCGACGACCGTAGGTGAAGCGGGTGGATGGACGCGGATCTCTGATGTAAACAGATGATAATATGTTCTCTATGCAGCGGACTCATTAAACCTTAATACAGGAGCTATTTTGTTTGTTTGTTTGTTTTGTTAATTTGACATCAAATGTTGAGTACAATTACCGGGAGTGGGGGGGGGGGGGGAAGGGTGCGCCAAACTACGCAGTGCTTCACAAAATCAGTTGTGAACGCGCCTGTAATGCCCAAGCCACCGAGGCAGGTTAATAAATAATTATTTTAAAATTCTGAACGTCATTGAAATAATGACCATAAAAATCACTCTCTGTAAGTTTAATGTTGGGAATAAGCAGTAACAGAAGTTCAAAGAGCTAGTTCAGAATTCAGATGGCTATCTCGTATCTGCTTTCACTGTTTGTTTGTTTGTTTGTTTCTTCCTTTCTTTAAGTAGATGAATTCGTTTCTAAAAAATAGACCTGGCACGCTGTTTACAAGTCCACGCAGTGGAAGCGGCGTTTAGCTGATGCAACAGTAACGATGCTGAAACTGCGCACTGTCGAGAGCATTACTCAATGTCTCAACCGACCTCCAGTCGCTTACGTTGTAGAGCGACATCGCCTTATACTAACGTGCAAACGTGAACTCGCAAAAGCCGACACGGCACCAAGGTCACTAGTCAATGTTCTACATCATTAAGTGCTTGACATTACATCTTTAAGGACATTCATGTCTAGGATTTTTTGAGTTTAGATACACACTGGACTCGGTGAGACAAAACGTGTCTAGGAAATTCTGTGGAAAAGACTAAGTCTTGTGTCCGCGAAATTTACTCAGGACAATTTAGAAGGCGACTTACCTGGGTCAGATGGACTGAAAAATGATGAAATCATTTAGATTAACTAAGGTAAAAAATGGAACTGTTTCTTTCACCCCAAGAGGCCACTGTCTTCAAGCAGTTTTTGCTTAAAACGCTGTTAGCAAAAAAAAAAAAATTGCTTCTCCGACATTTAACAAGGCCATAGTTATGCTTTCTTCATTAACGTGCGTTTTTAAAATTTCAGTGAGCTCTAAGAAGGGCGCTACTCGTCGGGGCATTGTGTTCTACATTTAGCTTCACGTCTGACCATGGGTTTAACGGTACGTCGGCACGGTAGCGGTCACTTTGAGCCATTTTACGTTGTTGTTGCTGTTGTTGTTTGTCGGATGGGGTGGGGGTGGGGGGTGTGGTGTAGCTTGATTCTCAGTCCTTAATCAATTAAAGTTTCACCATAAAATTCTAGCAGGGAAATCCCCGTATAAAATAGATTCAGCTCGGCAAAGCTATAGATCTGGAATAAGTATAAAATTTAAAACAGAGTTTTGTAGAAAATGCTTAACATCCACACAACATTTTTGGAACTTGATGATGAATGAGGAACTCATGATCAAGCAAAATCATTTGTGACACTGTAACATTCTGAGTCAGTAATATATTGCATTATTTAACAGAGTGATTAAGGGAAATTACAATAGTCTGTTTCCAGGGGGACCTGAATAATTATAGACTGATACATTCGCAGTGAGCGAAACATCGACTTTGTCCCGCCAATCAGTAGGCTGGCTGAATTATTGAGGACTCGGTAAATAACCGGTCCATTAGCAGTTGTTGTAGCTGACGGTGAAACATGAAATTCTTAGGAGAGTGGAACTGCAGGATACCTTCAGAGGGAGACGACCCTCGATAAACAAGTGTTTGGATTCTTTGCTCCTTTACACTCTCTATGAGCCGTGCCATACCCAAGACATGGATCTGAACCAGTCATTTCGGGTCACGCCTACATTTACTTGACACTTCAAATTGTCAAAACTGGCATGTAGTGGATCACCATAGAAAAGCGACAATTTTTGTGTATTTAAACGTAAACAGGGTTTTTCCATGTGAGATTATGTTTGCTCCACATCCCGTTGGAATTGATTTCGACCACCTCCTACAATACCGTCACTGCTGCTGACCTCTTTCGCTGTATAGTGCCGAATGCGTTTCATGATTTATACGCTATCACAGAAAACTGACCACAGCAGAAGAAAATGCCAGTATTAACCTTCGCCCGAGTTTCTTTCTTGCTGATTTTCGTAGTGGTTGTGGTGAGATGTCAAAGGACATATTACCAACATCGGGCCCGATTGCTTGCCGATACAGTCAAGAACACATCCTACTACCCAGAACTTCGCCCGGCTTGGAACAATTCGGATATTACATTCGTCTACGTCCAGTTCTCGCTGATTTCACTCGTGAATATTGACGACGTCACTCAAACCTTCACTGCTAGTGGGTCACTGAACTGTTTGTGGCAAGATGATGTAAGTATATTTTCATCTAAATCGTTAGCATTAAGCATGATGTGTAATATTTGATTTTATTCTAAAAAGTCTCCTTTTTTTTTCGCGCTAACCAGTATAGTAGATTAGCTTACTTATTTAGGCCAGGAGAAGGGAGGGGGAGGGGGGGCATACACGAGTGCTCTTCAATCTATTATTAAACGTTAGTACCCTACACTTTGGTTGCCATGGCCTTACTATCTTGTAATCACAATGGTCACTGCAATATGTACTAGTAACTATGAACAGTTTCAATATCACACGAAGTGCATTATTTTATTCACTTGTATAATTAGTTTTCTGGATCACTCTGAAGATTTTTTTATTTTTTTTGTGTGATTCAGAATTGACTAAATTTGCTCCGTTTTCTCAACTATGATATAGGAGTTGATTCATAAAGAATGATTCGTACAGAGACAAACCTGTTAAAGCATTATGCAATGGTTATTGTCAAGTCCCGTCTTTGTTACTTTTAATACTAGGTTGTTGTTGTTGTTGTTGCTGTTGTTGTTGTTGCTGTTGTTGTTGTTGCTGTTGGTTTTTTTGCTGCTGTTGTTGTTGTTTTTCAAATATCAGTCCCGCATTTTGACCATATTAGATGAACCAATAATTGTCTCGCTTTTCCGTTTGTTGTTGTTGTTGTTGTTGTTGTTGTTGTTGTTTCTTTCCCTCCTTCCTTCTTTCTTTCCTTCTTTCTTCTTTCTTTCTTTCTCTCTTTCTTTCTTCTTCTTCTTTTTTTAATCTGAATGCTCGACAGTTCGTTTACCTTTAATATAGTTACTAGAGTTTAGATACGCGATTACCGTTTCCTAACACAAAATTCTTAAACCATTATTTTTTCACTCTTGGCATCAGTTGTTAGCCTGGAATCCTGAAGACTATGGCGGTACTGACCTGATGTACCCAAAATTAGGCGACATTTGGAAACCGGAGCTTTTTCTTCTGAATCAAATTGATGGATCGGACCCTTTTCGAGAGACTCACTCGTAAGAGCATTGATATTGTATGTACTGGGGCTAGTAAGGCACTGAGTCAAATCAGTTCTGCCTCACTTTTCGTGTGAGATGTAGACTATGGAGTTCAACGGACTTTGGGCACTAGTGAGACAAACAAGTAGGTCTTGGAATTTGATTCAAACTGTCGAAACTGAGGTAAACGAGACTGAACTCGGTGCAGTACCAGCCTCAGGGATTCATTGTTGAACTTAGTTATGAAAGGTTCATGCAATGGTATATTATAAATGTCATAATAACTGAATCAGACCACGTGATGGGCCATCAGACATGGTCAGCTTGTATGGGAGTATTTCAATGAGGAAACTTCCACAGGGTGCATTCCCCGATGTACGCTTTTCTTACGCTTGGCTTCAACCCAAACTCCCCACCCCCCTCACACCCCTTTACATTTGCACAGTCATTAGAGCGGTGTGGACACGTGTCACGGCCTTGACGTGCTAAAAGGTTAAGTGACCTCTTGGACGGCATATTTTAATGTTCGAAGTGGTTATTTTCAAGGCATGCCTTGGAACTAACGCCAGCGTTACTTTCAAGGCATGTTTCATTGACCAATCAGAAGCTGTTTCAGTATTTCTAAACGTGGAGCCTTAGACTGTGCATTGTCAGACTGATATGTAACGACGTGAGGGTCTAGTCAGTTTGTATCATCGAGGCCGTAGGCCGATGTTCGTCTGGGTAGTAGTCAGATTGACATATCAGGGAAAGCCGCCGGGGTAGCTATGTATTGTTTATTGGACTCAAGGTATGCCTTGGAACTAACGCCAGCGTTATTTTCAAGGCATGTTTCATTGACCAATCAGAAGCTGTTAAGGTATGCCTTGAAAATAACGCTAGAGTTAGTTTCAAGGTATGCCTTGTAAATAACGCCTTGCTTTAATGTTTCATCAGGGACATAGCGTCAGTTATTATTCAATTTCTGTAGAATCCTACAACTTACTTTATTTAAAAGAAAACAACAACATAAAATCAGATCAAACTTTCCAATTAATCATCATCATACTATAATGGAAGTAGAGGGTGAACAAGCAAGCATCTTGTGGTGCATCCCTGTTGTGACTTTTAACTGTACAATGAACAATGGTCGGGATCGAGATTTTCCTTGTTTATGTATGGAAGTTTATATCAGCACAACATGTTGTATGGATATGGACAGTGCATATCCGTACAACATGTTTACTAAAAAGCGCAACTGGTGAAGGTTTGCTGAAACAAAACTTGGTATGGTGTTCAAGAATTTAAAGTGACAACACATGGAATAGTCAGATGGACCGGGGGGCGTGAGGGTCTAGTCAGTTTGTATCAATGGGCGGTAGTCAGATTGACTAATCAGGCGAAAAGGGGTTGGGGTAGCCATTGGAGATCGGCGTATACTCGAGTATTATTATTAGTGCAGATCACGCAATCTCCGAGCAGAAGTCGGATTGTTTTGCTACTAAGCCGATTCATATTTTTTAAAAACTATGCAAATTAACAAGGTCAGCAATACAGTATTCCGGTGTGTGTTCTACGTCATCGAATTGTTGTACGGATATGCGCTTCTATATATTATATGTCCTACGCCGCCGCTGTGTTGTGTGTGTCAGCTGTGGTCGTGTAAGACCAAGAGCGCTCAAATCTTGGGCTCTGACTTTTATGTACTAAATTACTGTCGTGTTGAAACTTGTGAAACGATCTTCTCGTCTATGTTAATCAAGCTGTGGTTGTGGAATCTCTAAAACCAAAGACGTCATGACCACAAGACTAAAAATTATAAAACTTTTTCGTATTTTTAAATATCACGTCTGTATATTTTGCAAGGAACTTTGGTGTAACAATCAGTTCTATTAATCTTTGCGTCGAATCCAAGTTTCGGTACTAAGATGATGTCAATGAAGATGTACAGCTGGGATCAAGCAGCGCGTGTATAATGTTGACAAACTATTGTTTAAAAAAATATATAGAAAATCTGTTGGGTCGTGGCAAGGCTGGGAGCAAAGTCAAAATGTGTCAAAAAGAAACAGTTGTATGTAGCAATGCCGCGCCGAAGAATAATACAGAAACGACATAATAAAATGCAAAGAAAAGACAAATCAAGTTTTCGCTACAATGACCTTTATTTCCTTTTCCTGAAGAAGAATATACTATATATGTAGTATCATTGTAATGTCGTGTCATCACCATCGAACTAGAGCAGGGGTCACCAAACTACGGCCCGCGGGCCGGATCCGGCCGGCGACCTCAGTTCATGCGGCCCGCCACGGTACTTGATTTTGTTTGATAAAACCAGGGATATCTAGAGCTACGGGATGGACAATTGCTTATGCGGCCCGCGCTTGTAAGTCTGTCAGTTATCCCGCCCTCTGTGAAAAAAGTTTGGTGAGCCCTGAACTAGAATGTTGATAAGCTCAGCTGGTGCATTCATGGGCTAGTTCAGATGTGTTCATGTTTTTCTTTCCAGTACTCTCCGCATTTATTACCAAGGTACCGTTGTCTGGTCACCTGGTGGGCTCTTCGCGACTTCTTGTAATTTTGATTTGACGAGATATCCATTCGACGAGCAAGTGTGCTCTCTACAGGTGAGACTGGTTGTAAAGTGAGTTGGTTTTCTTCTTTCCTACAAGGCGGTTGACACCGTTGCAAAGGTGGCGGATTCCTTCCAGCCCTGTTTAAGTCACTTGTTTTTCTTTTTTCTCCCACTCCTGTTTTTTCCTAGCACTAATTAGACATACACTTGGAAACATCTCACATTTTTTTCTGATTAAGTTTCTCTGTCTCCCTCACGCTTCTGCTTAATTTTTCATTCTTTATAGGTGAGATTTTTTTTTCTTTTAGTCTCATTTGTATTCTCCTCATCTCGACCGACGCGCTGGTGATGATGGCAGTGATGTCCTTAGCTCCTTGTGTGCCATGAATTTTTCCACGTTTGCTGATACAGGAAGAAAATAGTGGGGGAGATGAATGAAGACCAACTACAGTAACATTCATGAATAAAAATTCGACTTTCTTTCTTCCCGAAACAAAATAGCCTAGTATTTTCGTGCACCTATACATCGGTGATTGGCACAAACGTGACCAGCGGAAGAACCGATTCATCGGCTATTGACACACAAAGAGTTAAGTAAAGCAGCTATCCCAATATTATAGGTCAACAGCTGTCAAAATCCCCAGAAAAATATTGGTTTGTTTAAGCCTGAGTGCGACCAGCCGATTTTGATGGACCAACTAATCGGGTCGTGGTGTCAGGACATTGAGTTGCAAAGACAAACAAATCAGTCGGCCGGTGAGGGATGGCTCATTAAAACTCAGGATCGTGACGTCATCACCCAACCAGTTTCCATCAAACTGGGCCGGTGCGCGCCTAGGCTAATAGTTTCTTAAATGTTCATATTATGGCAGTTTCAAAGGATGCCTTTTGTATATTAATTGCTTCAACATCTCACGGCCATGTTCAAAAGTAACATTGATTGTGTTGACTGCCATCCCACGGGGGGTTGAACACAGGAGTTATCATTATACGATAAATTTTCGTGATAAATGTCCATGTTCTTTTCATTCATGTGAACTTAAGTCAGTTTTGTAGGTCTAAAGTTCCAGAATGTTGGAAAGTGGGCGGGATGGATTTAAGAATGTCAGTAGCGCTGGCCTCATGACGGAAGCCCAAACATCGTCTCTGGTGTAGTCTCATTGTGCTGTAACATGCCATTGACTTACCTCTGCATCATTTGGAGATAACCCAGGCCCGCATTTGTCCAGTTTGATCGGCCAACTCGCGAAATTGACTGCTGACGTCACCACATTGAGTTTGTGTAAGACCTCCGGTACCAGCCATTGGTTGGATCTCGCTGATCAAAAACTCATTGTCATGACGTCATCCTCCAGCTAGTTGGCCAGTCAAAATCGGCTAGAGAGGAAAACAAATCAGGGGTCATCCATAAAGTTCGTATTTCTTCTTCTTCTTTCGTTCACCAATCTAAATCTGCAGATTTGTTCTTTTAATAAAATCTACGGTTTTCTGCAGTTCTGGCAGAGCACCACAGAGTTTGATATTCAGGTCGGTGGGTTGGGGCCAATATGTTTCTCGCAGTGCTGAGAGGAGTGTGCAGTTCTGCAATATATGCTCCGTGTTTTGAGGAGACTGGCTGCACTCGCATATGGCAGATGTTCCTATTTTGAACTTGGTGAACATGTGGTGGTGGAGCCTATTGTGACCAGTTCTTAGTCTGAACAACAGTACTTGATCCTCTCTGTCGTTCGTATTTCAAGTTTGGCCATTTTTTTTAACCCTTCCCCTCTTGACCTTTGTAGGCTACCACTATACGCTTTGGCTTCAAGCTCTTTCCTCCCCCTTTGCACGGGTGTACGACCGTCAGAATGCTGACTGTCCATGATAGGCCTTGATGTTTGTAAACTCTGAGTGACATTTTGCTTGGACTATTTCACAGCTTCAATAGCCAGCGAGTCTGTATTACATAGCAATGTAGAGATAATCCTACAAGTTTTTGGCTTAAAAAAAAAAAAGTTACCTATGGCCATACTTGAAAAGCCCACTGTGCCTGTACTTTCCTCTGAATCCCCCACCCCATGTATGTTATTCATATGCTGGATCAGACCCCTCTCCTCCCCCCTCCCCCCAACCCCACCCCAAATCCTCCTAACCCCCCCCCCCCACCGAAATCGAACATACATACTTTATGGATGGCCCCAAAAGAGGACGAGAAATGAATAACGTTTGGACATCCCACGAGTTGCAGTTTATGCCACGGAAGTACACTGCCCAGGAGTTGCGCTTTGAGATACTCATGGGTGGAGACTTGGAGACCAGGTTCTACTTCCCCAGCAGTGAATGGGAACTAACCAACATATCCACAGGGATCAAGACAATCACTGTTTCTGGTGACCGAGTAGACATCTCCGCCGTCAAGGTAATGCTGCTTCTTGTTGTTGTTGTTGTTTTAAATGTCATTTGCGATAAAGAGAAATGGTAACAAAGTGATCATTATGGCCTCGTTTTGCCCATACGTTTGACCCTTACTTTCCGTTTTCCTGCATTTCTTTTGTTGTTGTTTTTGTTTCGTTTGGGCAAGATACCTTTCTTACTGCACTGACCCCGATACTCTATTTTTCAAGGAAGTGTATATTTAGGCCGAATACGGCCTATACAACCCGGTACTGTGCTATTTGGGCCGAAGGTATTTTAGGCAAGGGAGTGTCAATTGCCACCGCGGAATACGGTGTCCATTGTGGATTCAAGTGTGCATTGGAATGGTCAGATGGACCTGGGGGCGTGAGGGTCTAGTCAGTTTGTATCAATGGGCGGTAGTCAGATTGACTAATCAGGCGAATAGGGGCTGGGGCAGCGATCGACGTACCGTCAGTAGCCACCGCAAAATGCGGTAGTATTAGTAATTGACGCTACCGGCTACCGGAAAATGCGGTGGTGATTGACGCTACCTTTAGGCAATATTGTACGGACACAAATTCTGTTTTCAAAAAAAAGAAAAACAAGTCAGAACAGTGCAAACTGCAAACTCGCATTATCGGCCCAAATAACTCGGAACCAGGGTTTTGTGCTATATTTAGGCCGTATTCGGCCCAAATATACCTAGCCATTTTTCAAATATTCATAAGTTTGCATTCTTAACTGTAGGTTTTATGTTCAGAGTTAGGGTTAGGATCAGGGCTGATATTATACAGTATCGGATTGTAAAAGATGACCACAGGTCGTCAATCCTTCTATTATTATTATCTGAGACGCTATTTTTGTTCGTTGATTTGTTTGTTTGTTTGTTTGTTGCTTTTGGTTAATCCAAATCATATAATGTGCTCCTATTTTTTGCTTTTTTTTTAGGGGGGGGGGGGGGAGGGGGGTCCAATGGCTGAATCTCCAACTTTAGGTTCATGCATGCCCCAAGAACTAGAACGATTACAAAAATCTTAAAGATTTAATTCTGCAGACTCCAAGTTACCTTGTAAATTTAAACAGAGGCAAATACAACATACAGGATTTTAACAACACAAATGCTGAACTGTTGTATTTCATTGCGTCTATTCTTCCTCTTCTGCTTTTTTTTAGTATTATTAGTATATTATTATTGTTATTATTATCCAGCCATCCATCCATTCATCCATTCGTCCATTCAGCCCTCTATTTATCCACCCAGCCACCCTTCCATTCATCCATTCACCCACCCATCCATCTAGCCACCAATCCATCCATGCATTTAACCGTCCATGCAGTCATCCATCCATTCATCAATCACTCATCCATCCATCCATCCATCCATCCATCCATCCATCCATCCATCCATCTGTCCACCTACCCATCCATGCATTGACCCATCTGTTCATCCATTCTTCCATCCATCCATTCATCCATCCACCCATCCATCCATCCGTCCACTTACCCATCCATCCACCCATCCATGCATTGACCCATCTGTTCATCCATTCTTCCATCCATCCATTCTTCCATCCACCCATCCATCCATCTGTCCACCTACCCATCCATCCACCCATCCATGCATTGACCCATCTGTTCATCCACTCATCCATCTATCCATTCTTCCATCCACCCATCCATCCATCTGCCCACCTACCCATCCATCCACCCATCCATGCATTGACCCATCTGTTCATCCATTCTTCCATCCATCCATTCTTCCATCCATCCATTCATCCATCCATCCGCCCACGCTACCCATCATCTACTCATCTGTCCAGATGTCCATCCGCCTATTCATCTATCCGTCCATTCATTCATACATCCATTAATCCACTCATCCATCCAGCTGGCCATCAGCCATCTTTCCAGCCATCCTCGAGCCATCCATCCATCCGCCCATCCATCCATCCATTCATTCATCCATCAATCCATGTAATTTGTTTCATAATCAAAGAAAACAAATAACAAAAACACACACAAGTAAAAGAAGCAGCTGGATGTCTTGATGTCAATGAAAATCCCAGTGACTTCCAGTGAAGCTCGGTTTTGTTCGGGTATTTCTAATTTCACAGGTTACTTTCAAAATGAAAAGACGCCCAGCTTCGTTCATGTATGCCGTGGTCCTACCCGCCATGATACTGTCCTTTCTGAACACACTCGTGTTCATGATCCCAGTAGGGTCAGGGGAGAAAGTCAGTTACGGTAGGAAACATTGCCCTCTTAGACCGAGGGTCTAGGTGTTTGTTGAGCTATGGCGCTATCTTTCTGTACGGAACAAATTAATGTTTAAAAGATACCGGAAAGAGGCCGGAAAAACATGTGGAGTCGCAGCGATCAGGACTTGCGTTCTGGCAATATCTAAAAATATAACTGATTTTTTTTTTTTAACTTGTCGAACCTGAAAGCGCTTAGTGGCTGAACAACGTCGTTTATTATCTGCCTTTTAGAATTATTATTGCATAGAGCTCTAGCTTGTTTCTAACAGTTCGTTGCTGTTTTTTTACGAAACGCAATGGTTTTGTTGTTTTTGCTGTTGTTTGGTCATGTTTGAACTTGTCGCTATCTGTGTCTGATCTAACATATCAAGAGACGATTGGCTGTATGTATCATTATGCAAATTTGTGTTGGCTGTCGTTACATTTTAATCAATTGTTCCAATCTGACCGACAGTCAAAAACCGCATACTTAATGTCAGAGGTGATCGACTTGGTACTTATAATAATAAAATAATAATAATGATCATTTATATAGCGCCCAATCCAAACAATCTGTTCTAGGCACTTTATAGAAAGTCTTGTTCTCCCCATCTGCAACTTACCCTCTCTCTATATATATATATATGTAACACAGGAACGGGACCGAGCGGGTCTCTCTCTATCTATTCCTATCTAATCTGACACCAAATATGTAACAGGGACGGGGAACACGAGCGGTCTCTCTATCGCTATAGCACACAAACAAACATACAAACAAAACTATCAGGTTTTGAGAGGACATCAATTTTATTTAAAAAAGAAAAGAAAAAAAACAAATCAAATAATAAACACAATACAATAAACACAAGACAATAAACAGTACAATAAACAAGACAATAAACAGCACAATAAACAAGACAATACAATAAACAAGACAATACGATAAACCCAATAAACAGTACAATAAACAGTACAATAAACAAGACAATACGATAAACCCAACCGATAGGCGCGGTGAATTAACCAAATGAATTCACACTTGCTCTACATCATCAGAGCTGGCACTTCACAAATCTTGAAATATAAATTATACAACTTCTTTTACTTTTATGTTAGTCTGGGCGGAATGACACGTCCTGCTGTCTTGAAGACTTGGGTGGAACTGACTGACCCACGCTATCATCTATGCGTCACCCAAAAACGCGCAACCCATTTACTCCTTACAGTTCACTAAGTGCAAATTCTAATAAAACATTAAAACAAATAAAAACATTTTTAAAAGCTACCCTCTTGCTCGTGTATGTTGTAAATACCCCATCTTAATAAAATATTACTAAACAAGATAAATACTAAACAAACTTATAATGTAGTGATACATAACAAGATTCTACTTCTGGCACCAAGGATGGTCACTTAAATTGACCAATCCTGGACAATACAGACAACGCTAAGATCATGGTTTAAAATTGGTGCAGTGAGTACATCAGTTGGCAATGTTACTCAACACTGCATGACTCATGTCAAGTGCGCGATAAACAATAAGGGGAGATTATCTATGGTTTCTGTGTGGTTACTGCCCCTCGACCACATCTAGTGGTCCAGCTGGTCAAAATAACGGGTTTATCTCCCTTTCACTACAGTGAGCTATGTTCTCAGCCCTGTAAAGGTTCACCCCATTACATATAGTAATTAATGATTATGACGAAAATATAATTAAACGCATATCTCAAATAAGTAAAGAAATACAAACATGATACTAAAATAGATAAATAATAAATAAGTAGGTCATAAATAAATGAATTCTATCTTTTAATAGCAATCTGCACGTTAAAATAACAATAAAATAATAAAATTCAACAACGACTTCATCTAAGCAAGGCCCTTCTGTCTGTGACCAGGTATCACCGTGCTTCTGTCCCAGTCTGTGCTGATGACCACGGTCAGTGAGATGTTGCCTAACTCTTCACTGACCCTACCACTGATCACCGTCTACATCTTCACCCTTCTCATCCTGGCGGCTGTCACGGTCCTGGTCAGCATCTTGGTTGTTGCTCTCTCTCACCTGGGACAGGTAAATACGGCCAGGGCTGAGGTTCATTTGGACTACATTGTATTTTTTTTTGTTACTCGGTTTCTCACACCGGTACTTATGTCGCATGGCCCGAGCTCGAGCGGGCAAGGGGGCGGGGGGGGGGGGGAGGGTAGCACTTTTTGTCTGCCATGTGAGGTTTTGGTTCATGATATGGGGACACGGTGGTCTAGAGGCAAGATGTTCGCCTCTCATGCCGAAGGTACCGGGTTCAAATCTCGGACGGTGCAGGCATGTTGGAATTATGGGATTTTTCTCATTATTTTCCTGTCCCTGATCCTATGGGAGGTAGGATCAGTCAGCAGCTAGTCTTCTCGGACAAGGAGGAAAAACTGGGAGGGCCCGCGTGCACGCTGCGCACGTTAAAGATACCTCGACAGTTGGAAATCGAGAAGAGCAGGCCGAACAAAATTAAATATAAACTTATTCCTCCAAACAACCCCCTCCCCCCCCCCCCCCAATACACACACACAATCGCCGACAGGCTCTGCGCTGTGGCTACGATGTGTCTGCTTCAGTTGTAACTGGGCTGCAATGACACTGAGGCAGTCTTCCCAAATGGGATTAAAGATGTATGCAAAATACAAAAATATAAAATTATGATTCCTCAATATCGCCACCTTAGTCCGTGTATGTATGTTCTATCCTTATTTTCTGAAAACGATCATTTAGTCTATATGAAAATTAATGCCCACTTTAAAAGGCTTAGAGTGGGCTGTGGCACTTATCTAGCTGTTTCACTGTTCCGATTTATTCTAATTCCTTATCATAATGCTTAAGTCGCATCATATAATAATGGAGCTTGGGCCCAACTTTGCGAGCGCAAAGGCTTTTTTACTACGCAACGTAGAGAAATGAAACTTGGCACATGTATGTAAAATTTATTAAGCCTGTACGTGTAGAGCTCATTTTTTCCCGAAACTCTTCACTTTTCCCAGAAATTCAGTTATAATTATCAGTTATCAATTCATGATTGCGAATACGACGTGATAATGTACTTCCCGTCAATTTCGTCATTTCCACCTCTTACCGGAAATGTAAACTAGAGTTCACGATCCAGCCACGCCAAGAAAACTTTGATAGTGATACCGAGTATAGTGTTATACAG
Source organism: Onchidella celtica (assembly GCA_963931925.1). Taxonomy (NCBI): domain Eukaryota; kingdom Metazoa; phylum Mollusca; class Gastropoda; order Systellommatophora; family Onchidiidae; genus Onchidella; species Onchidella celtica. The sequence continues at coordinate 5,552,912 of OZ007575.1, forward strand.
ATGAGGTGAGTGCCATTCATTCATACCAAGAAAACTGTGCGTAAATATTTAGATCATTTTTTACGACCACATGAGCCCATGAAAAATGCTCGGTGCGCACTACTGTGCACTGTGTACTACTGTAATACTATCCTATCTATCTATTATTGATCGCCGATTTTATGTGGATGACCCAAAGTGTCTCGACATCAATGTCTTTGTGCTGATTCCTTTCGGTCTGGAGTGGTGAGCTTTGTTTTTTACCATTCGAAGAATGGGGCAGTTACTAGTACGTATAATGTCGAATTTCCCAGTTGTGCAGAAAGTGGAGTTTGAACAAACAAGAGCTAAGGTCGCGATATTTCTTCTATGAGTGTTAAGAGTGTTTTTTATGCTCATTAATAAAACACCTAAGTGAGTTTCATGTGACGTCAGACGAGCAAATCCAATTTAATAGTCGATTCGACCACGCATTCGACCGACATAGAATGTCACATTATTATGTTGATATAGAGCCATATTAGATTATGAATATTAAATCCTAGAACTGAAGCTTTTACGAAGGTTTGGGGAAGCATTAGTTGAAGCAAAGATCCCTTCACCGTAGTTATTAATTCAACCATTTTCTATACAGGACGTCACTGCTCCGATATCCGAAGACCCAACCCACACCACTGACTGTGGTGACAGCCGGGGGAGCAGTCAAGAATTGCCTTCTAAAACTGCTGTCGGCGAGGCCAGTGCGGGTAATTCCAGCGTTCCATCGGGCAAGAAAGCAGGCCAGGACATCAGTGGTAGCCGCTGTGGATTCGCTGTGCTCATTAAGTGCGACGGGAAAGCTTTGAGTAGATGGATCAATAACACAGCATTTGTTATTTCTGTTCTAGCCTGGACTACCCTGACAGCTTATTTTTTGGGTAACATTGTAACAACAGAGTAGATGAACTCGTGGAATATTGGTTTGGTTTTCTTTTTCTCCTCTATCATCCGTTCTCTCTCATTATGGCCCCTTTCTGTTAGTCTCCGGCTCTTTCTGTCCATCTATCCACCCACCCGTCCATCCATCCATCCACCCACCCACCCATCTATCCACCCACCCACCTATCTATCCACCCACCCACCTATCTATCCACCCATCCATTCGTCCACCTGTCCATCCATCATTTCAACCATCCATCCATCCATATATCCACCGAACCATCCACCCATCTATCCATATATTCACCGAACCATCCATCCATCCACTAATCCATCCATCCATTAATCCATCCATCCAACAACATTTCTGGTCTGAATTAGAATGCATCTATGATGATGGAAAAAGGTTTAGGTTAGAGGCGGTAATGTTTTTAAGATATATGTACTTGTTACTGTCACGAGCAGAGTTAGGGTCTTGGGGAGCATTCGACTGCACGAGAGGCAGCTAACTCACACTCGGACACAACCACACAAGAAAAGTATTAAACAACTAGAGTATATATATATGTCAGGCCGGTCAGGCCATGTTTTACATAAATATTAATAAACAAAACAAAAAGACAATAGAGGTATATTCAAAGCAATAAATTCTAATTACTAACTTAATCTATGATATTCATGTAATTATGGTTCCTTATTGGATGTACTGCAATCAATAGCAAATAGGTATATTATACGAAACTAGATATCAATTTAAAGTGACAGTTGAGTCGCCACTGGCCAGTCGCCAGGCAAACTCTCCCTAAATCATATGGGCTTGAATGTTAGGAGAGCCCAGTTCGTTCCAAGCCTACAGAAGCACACTTCGGCTTGTAGGTAATTACGCAGTTGCAAAAAACTATTTATATATATGCACAATCATTATTCAATTCATCAACAATGTGCCATATTACTTCAATCATACTATGGAAATAATTCTATAACACAGGCCACTCGTCGTCGAGTGCCAGCTGGGGTTTCCTTAGACTTCCTATGAGGCTGTGGTTCTCTCTCTATCTCCGATCTTCTATTATGCTTCGAACAAATAAGATATATTACCATTGGTCACGCCTACAGGTAGGCGCGAACATCAAAATAGCGCAGCGTGGGCTTTCAAAGGTCAGCCCACTCAGACCTTTCTTTCTAGAGCTCAGTCAGTCCGTTAGCAAGGACTTCTAGTCTTCAAACCACACAGTTCAGGTACTGGCCAACCGGAGATACTTCACGACACGATGCTTCTGCTCGTCTGTATTCACTAAATCTGAACGTTACACGATGTTTTATACTATCTAACTACCCAGCGTGCTAGTCCGCTGGCCCAATTCGTTCAGCTATCTCATAGGTCGAAACCTCCCACCATTTTAATTGTAGTAATACGTCTGCACTATTCTACCAGCCAGTTAACGTGCAAAAACTTGTCTAGTCATACTTAACAATGTCAACTATCCCCACCTTGTTTCACCCCTACTCCATTACTTATTAATCACGAACATTAAAACTGACAAGCGTGACTCTAAGTTTAACTTTACATTTATTTACTCACCAACTATAATTCGCGAGGGCCGTTCAAGGCCACCAGCCAATTTCTCATGGCCCTGGTAAAACAACAACAACTCACTCTCTGCGTGAGTTTTAACAACATCTGAATCATGACAGTTACGATGTTGCTATCCTAAATGTTACGGATTTGGGGGGAATCCGTCTACTTAAGGTTTCGACTGCATTTAAATCGAGAGGTATTTAATATCTAAACTTTCGTACCATGCCACACACTAAGAACAATCTGAATAAGTTTCATAAACAGACCTGCAGGGCCACAAATTTAATTACATTAATTACCCTAACAATTTTGTCTAGATCTATTATATAGTAAAGACAACATCAGCAGCATCAAATCCAAATTCAATAATACTTCACTAGAATTCTACTCTAGATTCCTATAATATTATTATACTTCTGACTCACTAACAATCTAAGTACTAATTATATATATCTCAGATCTGGTCTGCCTACTATATATCAATCAATACACTAATATGGCCTCTGGCGACAATGTCATCTCAGCCATTTGTGCCTAACGCTTATAATAATCGAGCCCGTCAATACAAACTGACGTAGTTAAGTCTAGAGGTCTACTCTAGGATGGGCTGGCAATGCCCAGCCTCATCCAGACAAATCAATCACAATTCACAGATGTGTATGCCATACATTCATACTAGTTGCAAGTCTATATATATCTTTATCTTGCATCCTTGGGTAGCACTCCTAGTATATGCGGCAATCCTGTCCTACTGGATAACTTATGTTCAGCTCCTCGTTCATGGTTGAGTCATCAATAGACAAACACTTACGATTAGTCCCTGGTGTTAGAGACCAGGGAACGATGGACAATAGCGGTGGGCATATCTCATTCAGGCATATGGATTCATCTCAAATGTCTATAGTGGACTAGACATGAGTCGTACAAAACTTTATGATTCTTCAGGCAGAATCGTGCCGACGCCTGCACAGATTGGAGTTTTCTGTATGGAGTGCAGGATATATGTCTGGGCTGACTTTTATACTGTCTAGCCACCTGCAACTACCGTCCAAATCCCTAGATTTCATTGGTGCGGTCAGCTCCGAGCTGAGCTCGCAGTATAATTTATTCTATTGTATAAGTCGGTTACGGCCTTGCACTAAAACAGACAAGGTCAATTTAAAATGTCAAAACAACTACTGAACTCTTTAAACCCTCGTGCTTTCTACATTTTATGCACGAATTTCTGAACGCGACTAAGCGTCTTAAACTATCTATCCTTATTCGCCCCTTCTCTTCCCTTCTAAGTGTTCATCAAAATCACGGGGTCGAGAACGGCTCTGTCACTCCTAGCTATACATTTATTCTATCTCGCCCCACTTTCTTTCCATCTCTAAAACAAAAGTGTTTCAAACAAACTGTTCACGAGAACAGCTCAAGGACAAATTACACTGGTTAGAATTAACAAGTCGTGAAAATTTACTCACTGAATGTGTTCGTGACAGTACTAGGTTTATATTAATTAGTTATCTGTGTTAATTTTATTTTTTTTAATGGTGCCATCATGCATCCCCATTAATTTTAATATCATCTTTATCATTTGGAACGTATAAAGAGTGAAAATGGTATAAAATTATTTGGACATAATATGAGAATTAGACAAACAAACCAGACAAAACTAGTATTGGGGAGAGAATTTGACGTACCAATTCCATTCCTTCTTTCGCTGCATGTCCACTACTTGTGAGTACTACTCACAGAGCTCTGTGGTACTAGCCTTTTTCGTTGAATTATGAAGGGGTGTGGTGCGATTTGTTGCGTTGCTGACATGGATGATGCGCGCGCGAGTCGGCGGGCGGAATTTGGCGAATTGAACCGTCTCGGCATTCCGTGTCTCGGTGACAACTGTGAGAAATGAATAAAACACGTGAGATTTCAGAAAAGCCAACTTCTGGACTTTGGTCAACATTATATTTCTGTGGTTTCCCGTGCCTTGGGCTGTCGAGAGTGGGTAATTTTTGGCTGACTAAATAGTGTAGCGACTACCACTTCACCCCTGTTTGAGGTATTACGTGTAGCGTTGTGTAGCGCTCAGCTGACCTTAACCCCCCTCCCCCCCCCCTTTTTATTTTGTTTACTAAGCGGCCGCTGACCCAGATCTTGGCTCACACTTAGGTGAGTCCCGTCGCTGCTTGATTCAGTTCTTTCCACACCTCTCTGGAACGAGTTATTTACGTTGGATGGACCTTGGGGAGCATTATTCACAATACCTAGAGACATCAAGACGGCTGGTCTGGGCGTTCATCGAACCTCCTGGTTCTCAGTCGGGGGGGGGGGGGCAGGAGATCACGTGGGTGTTCTAGACGCTTGTTTTTGAGATCTTTGTTTTCGGGCGATCTCTGACCTTGGCATTTGCACTTTGCTATCAGCCAGACCATCCACGCGTACGACCATAGCAGCTATTATAAATAAATGAGAGGAATGCGATTGCGAGGGAGGATGTTCAATTATTGTCATGTAGTGTCAATAAATCGTGTTGTGTCATAAGTGAGCATGTGTGGCTTTGCCTGTTGTTGTGCCACCTTGTGTTCAATTCGTAAATAAAATTGTCGCCTCTGTTATACACCCGGACCCCGTGTTTTTTCATTGGCAAGCAGTCATGCCAGTTACGTTTCGAAGGGGAGCGGTAGACACATCATCACCGAACTCCTCTTGACACATTCTGCGAACACATCAGGTGCTACAGTCACATTAGCATTAGAAGGGGAAAGAGGGGGAGTTAAATACAAGTAAAAATCATCACCATCCAAGTGTCTTGTCTTGAGCAGGCATTGACGGTTATGGTTCTCCATCCTCGACTTCGATTTTTCCTGTCATACTAAGTTGTTACACCCATCCTTTTCTGTAAACATACCCTGTGAATTTCATCTGTCGCCGCCTTATTGTATTGATGAGTTATCTTCTCATGTTTGCCATTTCCAGCACTTCTTGGTTGGACTTCTTTTCTATCCGTGATATTATTTTCAGCATCCTCCTTATGAGCCATATTTTTCTTGCTTCTAGTTTTCCTTTAATATTGTTATTGATTGTCCAGCACTCGCACCCATATAGAAGAACTGACCAAATGTACGCCTTCAGTAATAATAAATAATTTTATTTTTTTTAAAATACATCGCTGGAAAGCACTTTTTTGTTCATACTGGCATTATCCGTCACCCTCGACAGAGAAGGTTGGGCATTTGCCTCATAAATGTACCATTCTCTTACGTTAATAAAAAAAAATTGCACTATGATTCTTCTTTCATTTCTCTGTGAGACCAGGCAGAGAGAGAGAGAGAGAAATAGTGAAATACAGATAGACAGAGAAGGGGACTAACAAAGAGAGATACAGACAGAAAGAGGGGAGGAAGGCTGAGACGAAAAGATCAATAACACACAAATTTTAAAACTACTGACAGAAGACTTAAAACTCTGCACCAATCTCTACTCTCAGTATTCACAAATAACTTTTCTTCAAATCCACGTTCTTCCATTCATTAAATCCATTACTTTATTCCACAAACAACTAATCGCTTAAATGGCATAATAAAATATTATCATATCATACATCATAATATCTGTGCTCTACATGTTACAAGGAACATCAATAATTTGTCATGACTGTACAGAATACATAAACTTTACATAGGCCTAATTATATGTACATTTATGTGTATATTTTACCCACTCTGTATGATACAAAACTGAGAAGTACATTGGCTTTAATTATATTTTATGTACATAGTAATCACTTTGGCGTGACTGAACCATCATCATCGTGTAGCTTTTCATAGTCATACACTTACCTTCAGGCCCCCTCCTCCTCCCTGCACATGCGCACAATTTTTTTATTTTACGACCATTGGAATGGTGAGTTTCAACACCTTTAAGTGTCATTTTGCATGAACTTTTTGACCTTTTCATTTGAAACATGATTTTCTTATATAAGTTATAATCCAACAACTTAATCTGCTGGAAAACTTTTACACTGTACTTCTTTCCAATAGATCAAAAGTGTTTCCACACTTCCGAGAACCACCCCCACCCCTTCCCTATACATGCTTTCATGGGCCACCTCCCCAGCATACACACTTTATAGATGGCCCTTTTTAGATTAAAACAAAAAATAATAAGTCCAGTAAATCTGCATAAACGAGGTCGTACAGGCCAAAGACATAAAAAAAAAAAACGCACAAAGACGGAAATAAAGTTTGCATGTCAAAGCCTGGAGGAGACTATACTGTCAGCAGTTCATCTGTTCAAGCAAATAAAAAATATAGTGCCGGAGTGCATAGGACTGGAGAGATGTAAAATTTCTAAAATGTAAGTACACAGACAAGTGTTGGTCAGAAGAGAGCTTTCAGTAAAGTCATATATGAAATATAGGCATAAAATCAGCTACAGCAGTAGTATTAGCGTTATTTCCAGCAGTTCATAACTCCATTTATATTTTTAAATTGTGGAGAAACATATTATGTCAACATATAACATATGTGTCAAGAACTTGGGGGAAAAAAACCCAACAAAACAGCAGAATGATTAATTTGATCACATTGATGCTTAAAATTAGACTTGACACAAAAGTGAGAGAAAAATAAAATGTGTAAATGAATTCTCCCCTATTTAAATGTTTTTTCCAGTTTCACTACAGGAAATTTTAATTTCTGATGATTTAAAATCATTGATAGTCTTATGCTTATATCAATACCAGGACAAGATTACAGATGATCTCAAATTATTGTGAAAAAAACGCTTTCACTATTTTTTTTTTTTTATAACCACCGACATTTGAACTGCATAATTATATTCACAAAACTTTGGCAGAGGGTGGATTTTACCTCCATGATTCAAATTTGTCCAGATGTCATAATGGCTTCTCTTATTCCCTCATGCTAAAGATCTACCGTCTTGAAAGAAGATTATTCATTTGATATAAACTTTGGAAATGACACATTTGATTTTCTCATCAGCTCATACATTGGCATTCAAATTTTGATAAATAAATATATGTTTACTCAGGTTATAGAAGAATTTAACTAGTACATGTTTCAGTATAAACATTTCAATGGCATGCATACATGTATAATATTTGGCAATGGGCTTGTTTGGCAGCAGAACTTTGAATTTGTTGACTGGCACAATTTCAGCAATCTTTTCATATTCATAATTGCATTTCTCAGGGTACCGGTGCTAAATACTGCACACTTATCATGCTAAAATTATGTCAATCATACATTTTCCCTGAAACCAAAACTATAATGATTCAGCTTCGCACAAAATCATATATCAGACATGGCAACTAACAGACCACTTCAAGAATACCTCAAGGGGTGTAGCAGATAGTACATGTATTTAATTCCTTATTCCATGGAAAGGAGTACACAATACAAAACACTGAAAGATACTTCACAGATCAAATAATGTTTTCTATGTAAATCTGCATAATGTGCATAATATCATCACTGTCTTGCACTTTACTGGACTTTTCTTTATCCTTAAACCTGGCAGGAATTACTTTTTCGGTAAAAACATTATTTGTCATATTCCTGCCGCACTCTAAATACTGGACCATCCTGTAAAACCCAGGATAGTTGGGAGGTTTGATATGTTAATGAACCTGGGGTGATTTCACGTAATAAAAATGTAACACTTCACACTGAATCACAAGAATACTATGTGTAAATATGGCTTAAGTTCCAGATGGATAAGACAATCTTCAAGGCAGTTGGAGGACTTTGACATTCACATAGGTGAGAACTGGAAAATCCTCATTGAGCTGAAGATGGATCAAAACCACTCGAAAGGCCTGACACCAGCTGTAAACATGCATATTCCATATTTTTGTGAATACGTGATGACAACACGAATACAGGCTGAGGTTAGAATAGATCCTGGACAGGGCTGAGATTAGCTCAGAGGAGGATAATTCCTACCTATGCATTTGGTTACATTCCAGATGTAGGGTTTGATCAATGCTGGTAGAATTTATTGCTTGTTCATATGCAATGTTCCTTATAAGCTGCACGTATACACATAAATTTTGTACCCAGTGCACAAAGGAAATTAATATATGTATAAAAGAAAGGAAAGCCACCAAAGGTAATGCAGTAATTAATAATAATAATAATGTTTAGAATAAAACTGTAATGAAATGCATTACTTCCTAGACTGCAATCATTATTATATTGAAACATGCCAATACAGCTTTATTTGCCATGAGAGGTAGGCTGTGCCAATATTACCTTGACACACTTCCAAGTTTACAGAAGCTTACACTAGTAGTGAATACTAGTATTCACTGCACACAATACTCTTGTCACAGAAAAAAAATGTGTACAACTTGAGATTTTTTGCCCACACTGACCACTAAAACTTAGAAGGAACACTGGTCATGTGATGGTGTATAACAATCCAATGAGTAAACAGATACTGTCAGCTGATGTAATATCATATGCGTGATGCCCAAGAGGCCATTCATAAAGTACATAATTATGTTCTATTTTGGCAATTTTTGACATCGCACCTCCCTCCTTCCTCATGTTGTCTCCATACCCTTTGGCCCATGGTTTGAGAGATTCGTGGGGGCAATACATATATTTACGTATATTTTCAAATTTCAAGATGTTGCAACCAATCAAATTTTCCTCTCTCAAAGTTTTTTTTCTATTTCTTTTTTCAGGTTCTGAAAACCATTGAACTACATGTGGAGCATGGTAGTTCAATTGTATAGCATGCCTCTACATGATATAAACACACACACATTATATCGTCGGTGTAATTCTCCAACCGTCTAACTTTAATGTGTTAAAAAATGACCCAATTCCATCCAGTGAAGGAAATAAATACAGTTTTATTGCTCTCCCGTAAAATTTTGTGAAACGCACCTAGACAGAGAATTACACCGACTATATAAATATATTATATATACATGTTTTTATATAAGGATGCATATAGTGTATTCTGACACAGAGTAAAACCAAAGGATTCCATAAAAGTCGTCATACCCTGTTTTAAAGATTTTTTTGACTGTTGTGGAATTCTCTGGGTGAGCAAAGAGATCAGCCTTTTTCAATATCAAAATGGTCTAAACTGACAGTACATGGTCAGGTTAATCCACAAATGAAACATCTCGCCAATCAAAAAACTGAGATGCATATATTGTACCTTGTTCATCTGTTTAATTAATCATTCAACAACACCTGGCTCAGATGTTTCACTTCACCTCTGAAAAATTTTATTTCACGATATTCATTCCCTACAGACAGACGATTGTGGAGTAAATTTGAAAATCAAAAAAAAACAAAATCTCTGAATAAACCTACAATAAGACTAGTAGTATCAGTGTAGAGGTTATTAACAGCAGAAAACAGGAATATGTACAGTCCAATCCACTTATCTCAACATGGCTTTTGTCGACATTCTGGGTAAATCGACACAATTTTTAAGTCCCGACCTATTCCGTCTTTGATGATACTAAATATTTCCCTGTTAAGTCGGCATGTTATTCCATTTTTAAATCTTTCCTCTGAAATTGACACATTTCTCCACGACCAGAGCACAGCAAGTGCACTAGATCCATTACTGTGCTGCCAAAAATGCACTCGCAACTCTCAGCCCACACAGCCTCTTTATTTCTTTTTGCAGTGCCGGCGGTAGGGGGTGGTTGGGTGGTGTGGGGGGTGGACAAAGAAGATGACCCTTGGCTTCAATAACATGAGTGTGGAGTGTGATGTATAAGCTCACAGCAGTAAAAGTACAGAGTACTACAGACTGTATGACTTAACCTTCTTTTTTTTTTTCACAAAAACATTCGTGCGCCGTTGATACAAGGCCTTGACCTAGATCTCTCAGTTAACTGCCGTACTGTGTCTATCGGTATCATCACTTGTTCTGAAGAAACAGTCAGGTCGCGGTTACAAAGAAAAAGTTAAACACTGCACATTTGATGTATAGCTACAGCACCTCACCTCACCGATATCGGCAAACGGTTGCCATGCAACTGCTTCACACAATGATATTGGAGGAGCAGGTGAATGTATGCAGATAAGCAGAGGAAACATGGGACATAAATGCGTTATTTATTGGACACATTTCCCATAATGGTGATATCTGATCTCCTCTGCTTATGTTTTTTGTTCACTTCTACCACTAATCTGTTATTTCAACTTTCTCTTTCCTCGACGCAAGTCAGCCCCTCCCACTAATGTTGAGATATTAGGATTGCATTGTATATACATGTCTGGTACTCAAACATACATTGTCTTGTGTGTAATGTGGGACTCCACAAACTCTGGCTTTGAGTATCACAGCGTGAAAGGTTAGGCAAAAGGGCCACTCGACAGTAGCGCGTAGCATATCAAGTAAAGTGGGTCACTCAGGCATTGTGCAAGGTGATGTGGAAAGGTTAACTGGATGGACGGAGCACAGTTCACACAAGATACATGGTGTCAGCAGCAAGGAAATTTCAACATAATATATTGAAGACAACACTACACTTTCTTCAATAACTTCAACATCAAAATGCCCAAGTTTTGACAGCAACAATTTTCAAAGCCATTTACTACAGTCTATATCTATGTGGAATATTGTTAGAAAATAATTACAACTACAATATATACCTTATGAAACATTGTTAGGAAATACTCGTACAATCTATGCATTATTCATATGGAATAGTTTTTAGGAAATACTGGCACAATCTATATTTACATGGAACATTGTTAGTAAACATTGGTACAATCTATATTCATGTGGAACAGTGTTAAAAAATATGACTACAATCTGTATCCTCGTGGAATAGTGTTAAAACATAATAGCAACAATGTATATATATTTATGTGGAACATTGGTAGGAGATATAACCACAAACTATATACTGATGTGGAACGGTTTTGAGAAATACTGGTGCAATCTGTACTGACATGGAACTCTGTTCACTAATATAGGAGCAGTCTATATTGATGTGGAATGGTTTTAAGAAAAAAAAACCGCAAATATCACTGGATAGATGAACCGATGAGATAGAAACATTCCTCAGATTATGCAGTGGAGAATTAAATGACAAGGTTTGATAAACAGCATCCTCTTTTGACACATTAAGTGTCTGATACTCTGAAAGAAAGACAGTGTTATGAAGTATATCCCACTACAGTAGATGGGTACAATCATTTGATTTTACAATTTTAGGTAACAAAACTGAATATTTCTTTGCACAAATGTTCCAGCTAGGGCAGGGGTCCTCCATAAAGTATATATATATGCTCAATTTTGCCAATTTTTTAACCCCCTTCCCTCATGTACACTTTGCTAAGCTTCTCATACAGACACACCTCCCCTCCCCCCTCCCCCCTCCACACACACACCCCTTTCCCCTTGTACGAGCATAGGGCCAATAGAATGGTGAATGCTCATGCCAAGCCCTTGATATCCTAGATCTTTACGTGGTAATTTGCATGGACAATTTAATTTTTCCTTGAGACAGTTTATAGTCAACTCTGACATAATCCTACAACTCCAGCACATCTACTTTATGGAAGTGATATCTACTCTTAACATGTCACAGTCATTTCTTGCTCACATATTTACAGCCAGATTCAAGCATGTTCTTCACACAGATTCATGCATCCGAGCTAGAAGGCTGACGCCCTCCATTTCTTCTAATGATGAAAGGATGTTCCAACAGTTCACAAGCACTCGGCCTTGTATCCTGGTCTCTGCAAACATAAGATCAAAGTTTTAGTAAACACTTTAAAATGGAATTTTCGTCAACATGGCAGGAAAAGTAAAAAAGATTAGCATCAATGAGCATCTACATAGATTCGCATAAATGTAAGAAGTGATTGTCTCCATTTTCACACTTGCACTGAACAGAGGCTATTTCTCAAAATACAAGACTGCTGGGAAACAGACATCATCAGAAACAAATACACAATTCACAAGCTTAAGAATTTACTAAGCAATCATGGTTACAATTTCAGTGAATGGGAAACTCAGAAGGGCCATTGACATATTTAAACACTCACACTGCGTGATGTTCAATAGAGAATTGCATTTTTTAAAAGTTGCAAAGGAAATCCAGTCTCACGATATTTTGTTTTGTGTCTAATTACTTTTCAGAATAATTTATCCACTAACTGTCTCAGTAAAAATCTGGCTTATTTCATTACTTTTCATCTCCAAAAGTTTCATCACTGTATGTTCAGCCACTTTTTGTTTGTTGTTTGTTTTTTTTAAAAAGTGAAGATATAACTTGCAAGTTATCAAATTATAATAGAAGGTACTATCTTGAAATTACTGTAGCGCCCCCTACCACAGGTTTTCAATTAAAACTGACAACATTTTCGCAAAGATGAAGTTATTTACCTTGTCATACACTGACTGACAAAATCTCTGGCATCCTGAGAAAACTTTTCATCAAGAGTAGGAACTGGACGGGAAAGTGATCCGATGGCAAATATGGCAGCCATTGGATTCATGTCAGCCCTGGGGAAGTTAAAATCAATATTTGGAATAATACATCATGGAGAATGTCATAACTCTCACTTTCTCTTTCTCCTTCTTATTCTTTTACCATCCTCTACTTTCTTTCAATCCAAGTCCCCCTTTGCTGTTATTATTTTATTTTCATTTTCCACCTATCCATCTCATTTCTTTTCAGCACTATATCTTTTTTCATATTTCACATAGCATTATTGAATGTTTCTATCCACCAAACTCAGATTTTGAAGAAATACTGTTGAGCCTAATAGTAGATCGATACCGTGTCTTTGTTTTTATACAGCTTTCATTCCATGAGTCTTGATCAAGACATTACAATTATTATCAATGTAACTACTGTAAGTTTTAATAATGGTTCTGGCTTACCATGGTGGTTTACGAGTGGCCATTTCAAATACTGTACATCCAATACTCCTGAAAGCAAAGAACAACAAAGTATGAATAAAAATATGGAATATTCTATTACAGACAACAGCTAAATGTTTTCCTTGCCCCACTCTGCAAAACTTAGCCACTGACATTTTCTCCACAGAGATCCTCAGATCTTCAATACTAAATTACAGCACTATGTGCACTGGTTTCTCCAATACTATTTATAGCACGAGATACATATTGATGCAGCACAGGAACCAAAATGATAGTTGTGCTGTAGCGGTATAGCCACACAAAAACCTGAAAGGGTTAACATAATATTACAGGTTTTATAGAGAAATGAAGTGATAATACTTGTTGGGCTCTGCAGCTCCTAAGGCAAGCCTTAGATAGGCACTTTGCATTCTGAAAGGCACCACTGCCCAGTTCTCCTTTAAACATCCTTCATCCCAAATTCTATGTTCATCGTTTTTTCTTACGATACAACCACTTACCAGTTGTGAATTATTATACATCCAAATTTTGTCTCCACCATTTTTTTTGTTACTATACTATTTACTTACCAGACATCTGATTTCTTTCCATGCCCTGTCTCATTCACAACTTCTGGTGCCATCCAGAAAGGAGTTCCCTTCATAGATTTAAGAACCTCTGCCTGGGAAATGCTGAGGTTAATACAGAGCCGCTTGGCACAGCCAAAGTCAATCAACTTGATCACACCAGTGGGCATCAACATCACATTAGCTCCCTTGAGATCTCTGTATGATTTAAGAACCATAAAGTCATCTCCAAGACAGAGAATCTCACAAGTTTACACAATAACGCTGTTACCCTCTTGCAGGTCTGCCAATTAAATGACCACTTCAATAAGGGGTACATACCCATGCCCTATAAAGACAATTTGAACAGTGACATGCTTATGATTTCCATAGAAAGTAGGACACAAATACAAAACATACTAACACACTTCACAGGTCACACTATACACTCTGTATAATATCCTTTGCCCAGCTGCACTGGCAGAATGCGAATCTGTCGCCATTCGGCCAGTGTTTACTTAAATTGTTTCTATCATTTGGCAAATATGGAACAAAGCATAATATCGTCTGGCAGTCATTTGTGACCGTATTGTAAGGAAGTGGAATGACCTATTTTCTCTTTGAATCTTCGCACTAAGTTTCTATGAAGCATACACATATGACTTTACACATGTAGGTAACATGCATTTTATTTAATGTCCAGTCTCAATTTATGGTTGATTGAAGAAATAACATTACGGTAACATGCAACCTATCTGGCCAAACGACACCCAGGTCCTGGATGTTAGCACTGACTATGGCAGAGCATTACAGTTTTTTCACAACACAGCTGAAAAAAGTTGGCATTTTTTTTTTCGAAGGTGCAGGCTGCTGTTAGCACTGCCTTGCACATTACTGGACAGACCTTTACCCTCAAACCTGACAGGAATTTCTTCTTTCTAAACAAATAATAATTTTTCATGTCCTCCCTCACACCCAAAATACAAGATAGTCCTACAAAATAAGGGGCAATTGGCAGATCTGCTTCTGGTTTTAGTTTACTGACAAAAGCTGGGTTTGTTTATGCCAAGATTTGGCCCCTGGAATGTAACAAGATGCTACGATTGGTTTCCATATTTGTTCTGAACAAATTATACTGTATATCCAATACTCCTGACAGCAAAGAACAACATAGTATGAACAAAAATTTTGAATAATCTATGACAGACGACAGCTAAAATGCTTTCCTTGCCCCACTCTGCAAAACTTAGCCACTGACATTTTCTCCATAGAGATCTTCAGATCTTCAATACTAAATTATAGCACTATCAAAGCTTTGCACAGTAATGATCATCATATATGGATGATAAAAGCTAAATCAAGATGAATGTTTTTTGCAATTTCCAACGCTTGAATAAAATCTTACTGACAGAGATCAGGTTAAAAAGGTGCATAAACTTGCAAAGCTATAAAATTGCTATAAAACGGCAGTCACGAAAGATTTCAGGCAATGTCATTGAGTTTCTCTTTATCAATATAATTGCTGGATATCAAACATTTATTTCTTTGTTTTCATCTATCTGAATTATTTCAATCTTCACTCTTTTATTTTTTTGGGTTCAGGTTTTCTTGGAACAGACAACCAGTGCCTGCAAACTCCCTAGGTTACCACATTTCTTTGAGAATGTCTTTTCCACATTTTCCAGGGGATTTTCCAGGGCTAAAATGTTCAATTCCAAGGTTACTTAAATGCAGGAAATGGGAGAAAAAGTTCAGATTTTTTTCCCCACGTTTTAATGGTTTTTAAACACAAGGAGAATTCCACAGCTCATAACCATTCCACTGAGTCTTTCAGGTGCTTTTTTTTTTTTTTATCTAAATTTTTTACATTCCACAGCTTTTCCCTGGAATTCCAAGGCTGCATGGGAATCCTGAGTTGCTGAAGGTGAGGCCAATAGAGACAATAATGATTTTTAAAAACCTGCACATTAAAAACAAGGAGTACCTGTGTATGACATCATTAGCATGCAAGTATTTGACCCCTTCAAGGATCTGTTTGGTGTATCTTCTAAACACCGATTCATCAAGAGCACCAAATCTCGCCAGAATGCTTGCTATGGAACCACCGGGTATAAACTGCATGAAGATGCTGACAATGTTGTCTTCTAAACTTGTGCCTAGGTACCTGGTAGGAAGTAATGCAGATATGAATCAGCTATATTGGTATCAATGAGATTCAAGTCTGGTTTACATCCATTTTCACACCGTCTCGAACTTCTTTGAATCACCTAGTGAGATAGACTTGTTTCACTCTCACTAGTGCATGAGCTCCCACTTAACTGACTTAACCCCATAGACCCCAAAACCAAGGCAAAACAGACAAATCGGTGCACTCTGGGCCTATCTCCTGAAGTGAAAAGTTTCAAACTAAGTCTCAAATAAATCCGAGTTCATCCCATTACATCTTAAAAAAAAAAAAGGTGACCATATCTTAAGATTATTTTTCCTCATTCCATTGAATATGACTCACAGCACATAAAACACCAACACAACTAAAAACTTTAATGGAACCCAGAAAATATCACTGCTGTTTTGGTAATGCCCATAATTTGCTTATCTGCTCAAAGGGCTCATAAAGAATAGAACAAAATTGTTCCTTTAATATTCCCTTATAATTAAACCCCAAAAAAACAAATGCACAGAAAAGAATGACACAACCCCAAAAAGATCTGCGAGCACCCACAGAGATATCCTCATAGTAATAGAGACTGTCAATCCTGCATTGGCCTGTTCAACCACGAGCAACACTGCTTCAACACAGCAGCCAAAAAATTTAAGATGCAAAATTTCATAGCCATCCCTAACACACAGAGGTCTAAATAATTAAAACTGAACTATACCATGTGAGGCCACGGCTAGCCCTAAGCTATTTGTGAAAGATGTTATCAACACAATTGAGGGGAACACTGCGGAGCATAAACAACACGGCTCTTACCCTACAATATTGGCATGATTTAGAGTTTTGAGCAGCTCCACTTCTTCCTGGACTTTTTCATATTCATGCTGAGTTTTTGTCTTGTCCATTGCGGTCAACTCAATCTGCTTGACTGCAATCAGTTGACCTTCATTGGTAAGTCCACACCAGACCTAGTGAAAAAGGCAGTTTAAAAAAACTACAGAAAATCTGCATGTTTACCATTTTGATTGACCATGGTATGGTTCATTTCTTATGAAGTAACGTAAAAATTGTCTGACCAATTTTAATAAAACTATTCCTGAAATGCAGAAATAGGTTTAACCAGTATACAGTACACTTCATTCAGCTGTTGCTTGATACATGTAGGAGTTAAAAATTGATAATATGCATCCTACTGGGGTTGTGTAATCCGACTCAAACCTAAGGGGAGACGATCTCGCAATTGGCACAGGATCGCCAACAAGTGAGTTGAAATGAGGTGTTTTTAATTTTTATGCCACATGTAATATGTTTTCTTTCCATTATATGAATTTTAAAAGAGACATATATAAAGTTTTAATTTTTCTTTTTTGAACCAGAACCATGACGGAAGAAAGTAATGATATTAGCCTTAAAAATCATTTCATTAGACCTGCCAAATGAAAAGACTATTTCAGTAAGGGACAACTCAAGTGTGAAGATGTAAACCAATGCTGTGGAAAAGTAAATTTCAACCCCACTAAAAATAAGACACAAATACTGCCAATCACTCGCACGCTTAAGTGTTTGGGTTTCATTTTTCATTTTATCTCTGGCCTTCTTCCTGACACCCAAAAAATGGGACAGCCCAGCAAAATACAGGGTGGTTGGCAGGTTTGTGACAGTCAACTATGCATTGATACTCACAGTGCCAAATGCTCCACGTCCCAGAACATTCCCTTTCTTCCACTGGATGGTGTCGTTTACTCCAGATTTATTGCTGACCACTGTATACTCACTGCCAGCGATGCTTCCACGTCGGGTGTCCAGATTTATCTAAATAAATACACAGTAAACAGTGACAGTAACACCAAAGAAAAACAGTTATAACATAACACTGACATAATGAAGAGAATCGTAATTTATCCTGAAAGTGAATAACTTTTCACGATATCTTTCTCTCACTATTCATTAATGATGTATATGGTCTTTTCCTGTAACATGGCAGAATGTCTGAGCCTAGGATGGAATTATCTGTCAATTAACCAATCTTTCAGCAGCACAAAGCATTCTGGAATATCTAGTCTTGGGACAACAAGATTAAGGAGGATCTTGTCAAATAAAGAGTTTCTGCTCTTGGTTTTGCCATACATTCTATGGTTTTACGGCGGTCCAAAAAAATGTAGCATGAAATTAATTTTTAGCATAAAGGGGAAAAAAATGGGCAGGCTTACTTCATTCCTACTGCAAACCGCTGCAATTTTTCACTGACAGTCAAATTTTCTTAACTGAATGTCTTGGAGTTCTAAGACTAGTACACAGAATATTCTGTCATGATACAGACAAAGACCAGCTCTGCAAATCTAGGTCAGATTCACTTTTTAGCAACATGTAACATTTTATGGCATGAAATATACTGGGACTCAATCTGTCCATCTGAGTTATAATTTTGTATGGCTAATGATTTCTCTGGGTCACGACAGAATGGAAGATGAACACTGAAAAAAAAACAAAGTGGGATTATAGCGTCTGTACGCCACTCTCTCTCTCTCTCTTCCGCTTGTTATATGCGGGGACGATGGCGAGCTCAGATCGTCATGTCTACACCTTCCTCACCACTTCCTCTTTATTGTTTGCCTGCACTCGGCGAATTTTCTCACCCCTTCCCTTTAGGAGGTTTTCCCCTTTTATGCTTTAGCGGTGTGCTGACCTAGGTCTGACCTGTACTGTTAATTGCAGGACATTCCATAACATTCCATGATATTCGAGGAAGAGTTATTTACGCAAAGGTTGGCCTTGAGGTGGTGTCAGCCGATGATGTGTTATTGTTCGACTGGAAGATTTGTGGGTCTATCGAACTGACTAGTTCGGTCTCAGGCCAGCTTGAAGGTCAAGTCGGTTCGGGAGTTTTCTGCGAGAATTGGTATAAATATAGGAGCCATGCGAGTGAATGTGTGTGTGCAGTGTCTAGTTGTTCCTCGTGTGTGCCAATCCATATCTTCTCCGTGGCAGAATTCATGGTATGTATGTCAAAATTTAGGTATTTTATTTATATGGGATTGTCTCAGTTGGGACACCTTACCTCAGCTTGCCCCAAAGCCAAGGCTAGATCAGCTGCACTAGTTATTTGATCCAACACAGACTCATCAGTGAAGTGGAGGTCTGGAGTTTTTAGTTCAATCTGAAATGGAGAAAACACATATAAATAACAGATGGCAAATACCATTGCGTTAACCTATTCACATTGTACAGTTCATATACTTTACCTTCCCTCTGAACACTCATTTTGTGCAATTATTCCTTGCTCACACCCAACTTTTGGGTTAAGTTTGAAGATCCGCAAAAAAATTCCCTAGTCAATCTACAACGTGACAAGGAGTATCAGCGTATTGCTTATAAAGTGTATATGACAGATACTATGTTTTGTAAACAAATATACACTTTACTTTGTGAATTGCGAAACTTTGCAAACTCAGATTTTGAGAGGCCTGGCTTTTCTTGATCGATTTGAGATGTCGTTGGATTTAGTCCTTTTCGGAATATTCTGAATACCAAATCTGAATTTCACATTTTGCACAACTCATCCACATGACATGTAACTTTCTTTAGCTGAGTATGAAATATTTCAATATCATTACTCATGGAAGTCAAGAAGTTAGGACTAAAATGGCTTCACCTTTTCATTTTCTGCTCCGGGCATATGAGGGTCCTGGACATCTCCAGATATCCTTGTTGTTGTGGCATCTTTAAGCTCCAGGAATTTGCCCTTTGATCTCAGCGATGCACCCATTGAAGATGGTCGAGATGTCCCATTAAGGTCACTAATTGAGTTCTTGGACTGCCTGGTTGGGCTTTTTGCTGACCCTCCAATTCCATCAATGCGCTGTGTGCTGGCATGAAGCTCCATATGTTTAAAGCTGTTAATGACTTTGGCAAGTTGCTTAGCTTCTTCATCACTCACTGTGTGGCCTAGCTGTTGTCGCTGCAGGAGAAGAACAAAATTGTTTACATATTTCAAACTTCAGTTTGTACATACAAATCCATCATCTTACCTTTATTTACACATTATACCCACTGTTTCAGGACATCAGGATTCCAACGAAGTATGAAATACTTAGAAAAAAATAACAAAAACCTACAGACCACTGTTTCAATTGTACATACTAGATTTTTGCCTGAAGAAGGTCTTAGGAGGCTAAAAACTTGCACTTTTCCCCCTTATCATTTCTAATCCTTTTGTGATTTATTGTAACGTGTCTTTGTTGTTTGTTTCTACTGTGCGGCTTTGCAGCCTACAACCATTGCTTTTGTTTTCACACTTTGACCATGAAGTACTGAGTATATTTATATATATATATGTATGGCATATCTTTGAAGTCAAATCAGTTGCAAAGCTTGCCATTTAAATGGTAATATTTCCCCGTACGAGTTCACAAAAAGGCAAAGAATGCCATGATTTATGCAAAGACAGAGGGACAATAAAGAATGTTTTCAGTACCTCCTGAATATTTCAGGCTTTCATCATTTTTCTCGTTTGTTTTTTTTTTTCTTTTAATGTTTTGCTATTTGCTTTCGGTAAATATCTCAGAAATCCAAGATTTACAGATTCCTCTTTAAAAATAAAACATTTAAAACAAGAAGAGTTGAGATTTGTTTCATTTCTTTCATCATAAAAGTTGTGAAATATCACTGACAATCTCAGTGGTTTCAAGTATCAAATCGGAATTTTTTAAAGAAAACAAAAATTAAATACACACATAAAAAGCCTTTATATTATTAAAGAAATAGTTATGGTGTTCAATACCATACCTCTATAAATATCCCACACTAGTCGAAAAATTCAATACATAACATTGCTAAATGCTTCCATTGAACTAACTCAGATTTTAAAGAAACACTGTTTAGCCTAGGTATAGGAAGTACATCACCAGAGACATGCTAAATTCTAAACATCTGAAGTGCCACATTGTCAATCACTAAATCCATTTCCTGGAATTTGCGAGTCAGCCTTCAATCACTTTTTTATGCCTACTGTAAACATTTAAAATTCAGAGTTAGGTGGATGGAAACATGAAGTCCATCGTTTGTCTGACATACAGGTGTAGCAATGATTTTGGTCATTTTTGAGTTCAGGCTACCTTAATCATTTCTCCCAGTGTGATCTATATCCTTACAAAGTGACATATCCATGTCTGTAATAGGTTTGAAATTATAACTGGGAATGTTTTTGCCACATGCTTATCCATTACAAAAAATCTCACTCTCGCTAAAACTTAGAAAGGCTTGCATTGTAGAATAGAACATTTTTACTGCACCAGTACATGAGATGGATGACGGATAACGGCAGATTCATGTCCAGTTTCACTATGCACACTTACCCCATCAGGTCCATTTCCTGATCTTCTGTGTTCTTTTGTAGACAAAGATCTACCAATGGGAACCTTTCTGGCAGTTCTCTCCTCTTTCATGGAAGATCTGCTGGACAGTGGAGGTTTTGACGTCACAGATGCATGTGATGGTGACAAATTCTGTGAGCCTCTGACTGATGCTGGCTCATCATCTTTTATACTGGGAACAATGCTGGTTTTGCTTTGAACTTTCTCCTGTAATTCTGAAACTCTGTCTGTAGTTTCTGGGTGGGTAGGGGAGTCATCCAATGTATTGGCATGGAATGGCGAGCCATATTTGGCACTGGTCATTTTCAACAACATGTTTCGATCTCCCTCCGTCAATGTATGAACTCCAGATGGATGTAGATTTCCAGCAGACTGGTTCCACTTTCTCAAAGTGGATGCCATTGAAGACGTTGTTGATGACAGAATCTCATCAATAACTTCATCAATGTCATCCTCTTCTTTATTATTCTTTGTCCTTAGAGGATTTTGAGATTCTGAAAATTTAAATTCACTTCTCCGCCCACCAGTTTCTTGAAACTCTCTTAAGCTCTGTGTCCTCCTGATCACCTTACCTGAGGGAGTGTATTCATAATTCAAGACCACCCTATGTTCAGCGTTTTCCCTCTCAGTCTGGCCACTCCTCTTTTGAATTGCCAGACTGCCCTGCTTTTCTGAGGTTTCAGAAATATTTTTATCCCTTACAACGTCTGCAGTGTCAATCTCTGAATCTTTTACTTCATTGTCAAGAGTAGCACTATTTAGTAAAAGAGACAGTTTGCTGCCTCTGATACTCTTATCGAATGCCGAGATAGCATTTGTGGTCCTGGATAAAAGAGATACTTCAGGAATTGGAGTCAGTTTTCCCATAAAAATTTCTCGCTGAATATCATTGTTCTTCTGAGATTCAGAAAATGAAAGCTCTTTCAGGTAGTCTTCCCCTTCAATGACATATCTATTCCCATTATACTGTGAGTGAGCATTCTGAGTTAAATCTAAATTCATGGGTGGAAAGCCATCATCTTCTACTAAAGGCAGTTTGACATGTAACGTGGAATTTTCTCGGCGTTTCAATTCCAGAAACCGTGGTGAGTGTTCAGTTATTTTGTCCTTCAAGGCCTCAAGTAAATGTTTATTCAGTGGCTCTACTGCTTCCGTTTTTCTTCCTTCATCACAGACAGTTATGTCCTCCTTGTCACTATTGTAGGGACTTTCAGAGTCACTGCTATCAAAATGGACATCTTTAGATACATGAATGTCCGATGTGTCATGGCAGCTTGCAGAAAGTTGCCATCCTATGCCAGATATTATAGCTGTATCGTTTTTTGCTGCAGCCACTGACACCTCAGTCTCAGTTATCTGCCCTTCATTTCCCTTTTTGTTCCTCTGACCCTTGCCAGATTTTTTACTACTTTTAGGCCGGATTTCTTTTTCTGCCTTTGTTTCTTTGTCTTTCCCACCTTTTTTCTTTCCAGCCGATGTTTGTCTTGAACTACCAGAGGATGGTCGTTTACTGCTTGAAATTACATTCTTTTTCTTTTGTTTGTTTGATGAATTCTTCTTCATCTTCACCACAGCATCACTGCTTGTATTTTCTATAACTTTAATATGAGTTTGCAAATATTCTTCAAAAGGATCAACGATGAGAGGTGTGACAATAGGCTCTTGTTTCTGGTGTGAACATGTACTTGTCGAAGTGTTACTGACTGAGGATGTGACAGTCGAGGTGGATGGTACGGTTGTCTCTTTGGTGACTGTGGATGACAGAAATCTTATTTTAACAAGAGGTTCAATAAGTTGTGTTTCTTGTGAGACTACATCTGGTTTTGTTGTGGTCGAGAAAGCTGATTTACTGTCATCTTTTTTCTTGCTTACATCCCCTTTCACATTTTTCTGAGAAGCAACCTCTGAACTTTGACTTCCAATAGTCTTCTGTGAGGACTTCTCAGAAAGAGCAGCAGCTGTGTGTGAAACATTTCCAGGAACTGCAGCACTTTTCTCAGATGCTCTCAAAAAATCTGTGGTTTTCTTTGTGTTGTCAGCAACTTTCTGTACCAATGTCTTCTGAGTCACTACAGATTTTGATTCGACTTTGTTTGATCCTGTGGCCTTAGAAGTCGCAGGCTTGGCAATGCTCACATTTTCAATGGTCTTAGAAGACACTGGTTTGGCAGTGCCCACATTGTCAGAGACCTTAGTGGTCACTGGCTTGGCAGTGCCCACATTTTCAGAGACCTTAGTGGTCACTGGCTTGGCAGTGCCCACATTTTCAGAGACCTTAGTGGTCACTGGCTTGGCAGTGCTCACATTTTCAACACCTCTAGAAGTCACTGGCTTGGCAGTGCCCATATCTTCTTTAAGTCCATTCCTGGCACTTACAAGAGGTTTGCTGGATCCCTTCGCCATGATTTTACTTTTTGTTTGACATGAATTAGTTGGCACTTTCTTCTGATTTCTCATGATATTTTTCTCAATAAATGCAGCTTTGTTTGCCAAAATACTCTTGGAATCGTCTGTTCCACTACTAGTTTTCTGAGATCTAGTCTGGGTATTTGCTGTTTCTTGAGGTTTTTCTTGAGTCTGGGCTTTTTGCTCATCAAGTCTCTGTTTCCCAGCACTGCTAAGCCTGACAGATGCTTCTGTGATGACAAATTGTTGCTCAGAAACATCAGAGGAGATCCTCGTGACATCTGGTGGTTTGGTGACATGAGCTGAGGAGCCTGAAAATTTGCTGGGTGGTGTTTGATCAGATGACTTGGACGAATGTAAATTTGCCATGTTGTTAACACTTTTAGATGCCAAGCTGGATTGAGCAATAGTATTTGATCTTGAAACTTTCACTGGTGCAGCAACTGCCGTATCAGCTGACTGGGCCGAGGACTTCGGAGTAGCCCGGTCTCCAGGTCTAACTGACTTTTGACTGCTATTCCCTGAGGGTCCATTACATAGATTAGTGCTTTCCGCAGCAGTCTGAGGTCGTTGATGCATAACATTATTTCTTGTTTTGTTCTCTTGTAGTGACCCAGTGCAACTTTTGGTAACAGTAGAATTGTTAGTTTTTAAGTTTTGACCACAGCTTGAATTTGCTGGATTCTGGTCTGATTTTGTTGGCAATGTTACATCTGGTTTTGAACAAAACAATTTTTCTTTGCCAGGGCTTTTCCCAACATTAGTGTCAGACACTGAGGAGTCCCAATAGTCAATTGTTTCATCTGATAAAATCCTGGCCTTTCCACTGAATGGCTCCACTGCCCATTTTTTGGACAGAGGAACTTTATTGGAAGAACTTGAAGAGGGCTTTGATTGTCTTGGTTTTGGTTGAGAAGTATTTGGTACGGAAGCAGGTTTGGAATGTTGGACAGAATCAGCATTTTTCTTGGACGAGTTCAAATTTCCTTCTGAATTAGACTTTGTTGCAGTAGTTTTTTGAAATGCTGACGGATTCTCCACTTGAATTCTGGGAGATATACAGTCCATGCTCTGACTTTTATGAACTGAAGAATTAGCAGTTTCTTCGTTTGA
The DNA here is from genome assembly GCA_963931925.1 of Onchidella celtica. Classification (NCBI taxonomy): domain Eukaryota; kingdom Metazoa; phylum Mollusca; class Gastropoda; order Systellommatophora; family Onchidiidae; genus Onchidella; species Onchidella celtica. The sequence continues at coordinate 5,577,863 of OZ007575.1, forward strand.
CTTTCTCAAGCTATGACTTCTCATAAGAGAAGACTTTGATTTGAAATCTGTTTCAGTGTCCGATTCCACAGATGATGACAGAGCGTTCTCTGATTTTCTTCTCAGCCGCTGCTGTGGATTTCTAATTAAAGGTTTCCCATCAGCTTTGTTGAGGAAGTCCAAGGCTGATTTGGAGAAATCAGTGGTCGCACGTTGCTCCACTAAGGTGGTGAGAGGTGAGTCGTGCCTCAGACTTCGAATTGGAGATTGCTGCAGGTAAGTGTGGTCCCTTGGAGAAGATGATGAAAGACTGCTGCTGCTGATGCTTGAAGTTGGATCACTCCCAGACACAATTTCCTTTGGTCTACTCTCTTCTAGGATAAATTCTTCTTTCAAGACGGAGCGGCAACGCACCAAGTCAAATGGGGATTCCATGGACCGAAGTAGGTCCTCTTCCTGTTGAACTGTTCCCTGCGTGCAGAAAATTGGAAGGTGATAGTGAGCATATTATAATGCACATATGATTTCTCTTAATGCACTACTTATGTTATGATATGCCAAATTGCTCAGAAAGATTTTTTTATTTCACTTGTCAAAAATGTCACTTAAGAAAGCAAACACAAATGTTATGAGCACAAAATCTGGCAGCATCTGAAAACCCTGCCAAAAAAGAATTATTGCTGAAAATGAATTTAACACATTACTGATTCCACCCCTCTGTCTCTACATATTTTTCCATTCAGCATACCAAATGGTTGAAAGCAGTGCCCAAACAGACTTTTTCCAAGGCTCTGCCTCTCAGTGCACCAGTCCATAAAGCAATAGAGGTGGAAGACCTTCTGGATGTTTATGACTGGGACAAGCCTCACAAAGCAAAGATTACATCTTTCAGCACAAAACAAACATCTCTCGACATGACCAGTGTTATTTTTTACTCACTTTAAGATCCACATTGTTCTTGTTTCTGCAAATGACACGGGAGCTTTTTTGTGTAGCAAACATTTGAGAAGTTGTAGAATTATGACGGGGACTCTGCTGCTGGCAATTGGGCAATGAAGTTCTCTTGTCTGCAATGTAATTACCACTACATTGTGAATTACACATCAGCACTGAATGCTTCTGTCCACCTAACTTCAGATTTTTGAGAAACACCTAACCAATATCCCTACATCCATCTCAAGTAGATCTGTACTCAATTTCTATAGGGTTGGTGGGACTGCCATTGGAGTGAATTTCCTATGTCAAACTGACAGCAGCACAATTGGCAGAAATGATGTCATTTCTTTGAGCAAACTTGAGATCAACACAAACGGAGGGTTTCTAGTTGGGACTGTCAAGCTTATAAATAAATAGTACATCACCACAGCCATACTATATTTTAAACAATACTGGACATATATATGAAGCACTGCATTGACAGTCACTCAATTCTTCTCTGGAATTGAAACATTTGCAAGTGAACCTTTCAGAACTTCTTTGTTCCTGCTTTAAAAATTTAAGAGTTAGGTGAAATGAAGCATAAACTATTATAGAGGCCCACTGCGGATATCGGCCATTTTAGCTGTCAAGCCCGCGCGTAACCATGGCGAGGGTAGCATTGATTTTGATTTGTTAGATAATTTGCACAGTGAGCACTTCAGGTGTTGCGAACCAATTGGCGGCGAGCTAAGAAAAAGTTTACTACAGTAAACAATGACACGTGTGTTCACGCACATGGGAGATGTTCGGTCAATTCTTTCACTTCCTCTCCCTTGTTTACACGGATGGTAGGGAATCTGACCAGCTTAGATCCATCCTTTCCACCCCTGTCATAACAGTCAACTGCAATGCAACCAGCAGGCATTTTAACCGCTTAGACATATCTCGAAGTTACACTCATCAGCTGATCGACCCGCCAATTTAGGTGTCGGAAGTACAAAACAAAAACACTCTGTGACGTCATTCACAATGGGCCTATAATAATAGAATCCTGCCAAAAATAGGATTGTTAGAAACAAATATTTCATTGAATAGTAATAAGTGAAAGGGTAATTGTCTATGAAAGGTCTCACACCTGAACTAGTACTGTGTTAAGTTTTCTCTACAAGTTGGAGAGCATGTTCAAATTTAGGAGAATTACTGGCTCTTCTCATGACTGATACTGTCCTGAGAGTTGTTTGCCCCTATTTTATTGCTCAATGACAATTAGAAGAAAAAAAACTAACAGAAAGTCATGCAAATGGAGAGGAAACATTTTGAAAACATCAGTATGCACTATTTACTTCCTATGGTTAACCTAGGCAACCAGATTATAATTTAGCTATTTGCAAAAAATGCTTTTTTGACTAGCATTTGTTGGTATTTCATGATTTCATTTATTGCCCTTTTTTTAATTCTTCTGCTGAAATAGGGCCTATTCTGATCAATAGACAATTTTTCGTCAAATTTTTCTGATCTGATATTGTGAGCTAAATTGTCACTATAAACTTTCTGGTCCAGGCAGCCATATTCAGACTGACATAGGTTTTTCTAAGAAAAAGTAAGGGAATGCTGTGGGAAGGGACTGTCCTTTCACTATATCTTTCCGTAAAAATATATGAAAGGATGATGTGGCATTCTAAAATAAGTTAAAATTTGTTTCAAAGACAAAATATAAAAGACAACAGAACCTACCCATAGCACTTACAAAGGTAAACAGAGCCAGACCGTTTGTCTCGATGTTCAAAAAAAATGCTCCACCCGGCCAGGGTTTAAAAAGATATAACACACCCACTCCCCAAAATGTATACTTAAATTACGAATATGAAAGTATGTATCTATATACATATAACCGCACTGAACATGCCTCTTGAGGTGGTCAGGCGTTTGTCACAAGATGCAGTCAGTTCTCTCAGACTAGGTGTAGCTGGATCAGAACCAGATCTATGGCGTAATGAGGTCCCATCTCTTGCTGTCCTGATAACGTCAGCCACAAAAGCAGAAAAAAAAAAAAAAAAAAATGCAAAACATTAAAATGTAAAATTCATTGTCAAAGTGGCAAAGGGGTCAAAGGTCCACACACTTAAATTTTACATCTCTATTTCATTGCCATCAGTTATCTACAATTATAATTTGACAAATCTGATTACTTGGAGCTCAAGTTCTCACTTAATGGTTGAACATACTTCATGAAACATTCAGTTATTAAAAGTAATGAAATAAGCCAGGTTTTTACAGAATCAGTTTGTCAATAAATTATTCTGAAAAGTAATTAGACAGAAAACAAAACATTATCAGGCTGTGGATTTCCTTTGCAACTCTTCAAGATTCAGATTTTCCACTAAGCCCAACCAATCTATAAATATAAAAACCACAGAAAAACTGTGGGGTCGCAGCAGTAGTTAGGTGGTGGCACACTCCAGTACTGCAATAAATTACCATGGTGAAATAAATAATGCAAACAAGGTGCCGCAGAAAAACATATTTGTGTGGGGACAAGCGTATCATGGGCTATTCTGTTTGTTAATAAAATTTGAAAAAATAGGGAACAAAATGATGATGATGATGAAGACAATGATAGTAACATTCCTGCATCTTACAAGTTTGGATAGCTGCCCATTTCATATCATCTAGGCATTACAAATGCACTGTGAGAAATATTTTGAAATGATGAAATCTTAATATACTAGCCTTTGATCCATTGGGTCATCCTCTGGGAGACTAAGTTTTCTTGCCTCAATTTGAACATTTATGCCAACAGTAAAAAGCACATCTGCATTCTGAGATTACACATCTAAGAGAAAAATATGGAGTTTGACAGCTATGATGGCATCAATTTGTTTTTGCTTGAGCAGGGAGGGGAGATGACCACATTTTTGTATCGAAGAGGGAGTGGTTGTATGGGAGAGGGGAGATGGTGGGGAGTCTTTTGGGGTCATCAAATGAGGCCTGATTGCACAATTAGTACAAGTAGCACCACTTCAGATCAAAAGGAACCTGCATAAAGAAATTAGGTTAGTAAAAGAGCAGAGACGGCTGTGGGTACAAAGCGATAACCACAGTGAGACTTTTCGTAGTATATAAATGATGACGTGATCGTGAAGTTGCTGAGGAAGTCTTACCTGCTCAGTCTGGATGATTGACAATCTTCACTAGTGACATCATCATCTATGCTTAACCTTTCACTCTGGCGACCCACACCTGAAATATTTCATTAACAATGCTGAATAAATTCAGAAACATACAAAAAAGCTCTCTACTGTTACCACAAACCTCATCACATATAATTATTTATTAATTAACCAGTCTGAAAGAGTTTCACTTCAGAGGACATGGATGCATGAGACAAAAACAAAATGATCGTTTATATGTTTTACACTTCCTCATGTCAAACAAAGCAGAGTTACCTAATTTAATGTCTGAAACAGATCGCCCTCGGGAGATCAGCTGTGCTCGAGCATCTTCCAGTGATTTCTGGACCTCTGAGGAGGCCCTTGATGGTGACCTGTAATGTTCTCGACTGGCTGGAGCATGGCTGTTGGAAGCATCAGGACTTGAACTTCGACCAATATGTGGCAAAACTTTGCTTCGAGAGGTGCCCAACATTCTAGTGGACTCTCTGGAAAGAGCAAAAAGAGGACTCTGAAATTGTTTTGTTTCTTTCCAGTTATGAACAAGTGATCACTACATAAGGCACATTTTTCCTTACTAAAATTTGACGAGAAACTACCACAGATACTGGCAGCGTAAATCATGGATGGAAATTGAAAAGGGTATCTGGATAGTGAGTATAATTATGCTTTACAGTTATGTTAAAAAAATTTTAAGTTTAATATTTGTTTTTAATTTTATTTTTCAGTTTGCAGGCAGATTAAGTTGCTAGATTATATAAAATCATGCCTCTAACGATACAGTCCAATAGTTCATGCAAAATGCCATTTCAAGTTTTAATACATCAAGGTATTATTATAAACATTCAACATTCTAATGGCTGTGCACTCATACAAAGAAAGTGAAGGAGGTTGAGGCCAAGCATATGAAAAGCGTACATGGATAGGGGAGGGTCAAACAACAGCTAAAATCAAGCATAATTATGTACCTCTGCAAAACTGGGTGAGTTGCTTTCAGAGCCTCTACTTCCTGCAGGATCTTCTTCTCTGCTTGCTTGCACCTCTCCACATTTGAAAGAACTTTGGGTGGATATGTCTCTGGGATGAGGACATAATTGTGAAAAAGCTTCTCAATGAAGAAACGACGGAAGTGGTCAACATACCTAACACCATGTCAAATCTTTATTTGCTTTCCAACTCACAAGAGGTACTCGAAACTAGTGTATTTCTGCCTAATTGGGCCAAGGAAGATGCTAATCAAATGGTTTTCCCAAGTGTGATTATTGTGTGGCTCATTTGCAACAAGATTATATCAAATAAGTTTGCTGGAAGCATGCAAACAAAAATTCTGATGAGAAAAAAACAGATCTACTGTAAATCTCAGGAGGAAGTTTATCTTTACCTAACTACAAAAAATGTTTTTCTGAGCAACGGATAATGAAAATGATTTTTACTTTTGTCATTGGTAACCTAAATCTACCAAGTACATGTTTCCCTTTAAAACCAAACGGATTAGACAATCTCCAACAGATGCTGTAAAATGCTTAAGAACTTACTTTTTGCTGCCTGAGAGACTGTTGATGGTTTTGCACTATTATCTATTACATCCTGCATGAAAAATACATAAAGCAAAAAACATTATCACACCTACACAGAAGCAAAAAGGAAAGCAATGAAAACTGTCACTTAAATTTCACTCAGTAATTAAGGTAAATCTCACTCATTCAAAAATCTACTGTGGCTCTTTAAAAATACTCATTCTAGGTTACAGATGGGCATGGAACAAAGCTAAATGTGGAGAAAAAAAAAATAAACAGATAAAAAGAAAACTAAGTTGCAAGGCCCTGCATAGGAAACAAACAATTTCTAAATCTTTGTGAGTTTTGTACCATTTCTTAATTACTTGTTTCTCTTGCAGGTCTTTGCAACTTACAACTTTTGCTTTTTCTTTTTTTGGCCAAAATTAAACCTGATTCTATCAAGTGAGTGCAAGACTAAAGTAAGCTTTCTCTATTCAGATCAGGTGTTGCAAAATCATTTCCAAATTTATCCAAACAATCCAACCGTTGTGTTCTTTTCGACTTTTCTTACTATCAGTAAATGACAAAAATAACATACTTGAAACCATCTGACAATGTAAAACTTCTGCTTTTCATCAATATAATTCTATCCCTATTGACATCATTTACTGCTGCCATTACACATGAATAGATTTAGGCTGTGTGCACAATTACACAGATGAAACACACTTAGATTCTATGTATTTTACTGAAACATGGCTTTCTTTTTATGTGATTTGAATAATTCAATGCTCAACCGACAACGTGATGGAGATCGCTAAGTAAGGATATGGAGCAAGTGACAAATTGTGACAAACATTAATACATTAACATATCATTTATTTGCAGCATAGGAGACTTACTTCAAAGATGATTAGTTAAAATATTATTTCATTTACTCTCAGCATAGGAGACTTACGTCAAAGATGCCTGGTAATGGTTAATACATTATCTTATTGTTTACTTTCAGTATAGGAAACTTACATCAAAGATGCTTGGTTAAATTATCATTTCATTTATTTGCAGCATAGGAGACTTACATCAAAGATCACTTCTGGTTTTTTCTTCTGATTAGCTCCTCTTTTCTTTTTTCCTTCATCACGAACATTATTGACAGTGGAGACGGCAGATTCAGGTTCAGACCTACTGCTTTTTGTGGCTTCTGTCCAGGCCTCTTTTAATGCCATCTTCATTCTCCTGGTCTTAGCCAGATCCAGAGGATTCAGTCCGCGGTCATCTGTGATCGTCACATCTGCACCATGGTTGAGCAATGTCACTGCAGTTTTGTGGTGGTCGTTGTAAGCCTAGGTGGTGTAAACAATAGTAAGTATTTACTGCGACAAAGTACAACATAAAAATTAAGCACTTTGAAACATAATGCAGAACATGAAATAATCACTTCAATAATGGACACTTCCATGAGTACATATGTCCATATCGTACAAGGACAAACTGAAAGCATCAGCAAGTTAAATTTTCCATAGCAATGATGACACAAATACAAACAACTGTACCATACTTCACAGATCACATAATGTACTCTATCCATAAAGGCATAATGTGCAGACTGTCATTATTGTCTTGCACTTTACTAGACTGGAGTTTTATCCTCGTATTTGAACTCCAGGTGAATACTACAAGTGAAATAGCATCCAAACGATAACGTGTAAGCATAAGGGAAAGGAAAAGACCTGCTATTTAGTAAAAAAAATAAAAATGAAACTTCACCGTCATATGTAGTGGAGTGAGTCCAGCAAAACCCTTGACATTCACATCTGAACCTCCATCAGCCAGGGCTGTCACATTATTTGTATTGCCAAGTTGAGAAGCCAAGTGAATCGGGGTGAAGAGTCGTTTGTCTCGGAGCTCTGATGATGTAAATTGGTAATAAATTTGATGATTATATGGATGGTGACTGACACAGGGATAAATAAATGCTGAGACAGAAAAAATGGGTGTCTTAACAAATAAAGTCCACAGACGAGTGCACAGATCAGTGGGTGCCCTCAGCATATGAAAAGTATACACTCGGGGGGGGGGGTGTCTATACCTATGCTCATCAATGTTTTTAATTTTTTAAAACGTTTAATGTTATTTATATTTTTGTTTTCTGCAAAATAAGATGTATGATTACATAAAAAGCAAACATAGACTATGTCTTTAATGAAAATATCATATAGTCCACCCAAAATGCCATCTGAAGTCTTAGAAAATCAATGCTTTATCGTAGACATTCAACATTTTAATGGACAGACGTTCACACAATGGGGGGTCAAAAGATCCCAAAATTAAGTGTCAAGTGTGCATAGTTTATGAAAGGTCCCCTCATGGATTGTTTCACAGGTTGAACAGGAAAGCAACAAAAACCTGACTTACCAACATCCATGCCACCTGTGACAAGGGCACTAATCAAAGCATCTGCACAACCAGCCCGAGACTGAGAGGCATAGTGAAGGCTCGATCTGCCATCATTATCAGTTACATGGATATTTCTGAAATATAAACAACAAATTATCAGTAAAATCAGTTCTCTCATGGCTTATTTGCAATATGAAAAAAATGGTTATAAAACACAATGTGGAAAGGGCAGAGTTCAAATTCAAAAATTGTCCTTGCTGAGGTCAATACAATATACACCCAAAATTGTGTTCGTCCATCACAAGCAATATTATTTTCAAGGAATTCAGGTGAAAACCACATGTTTCTAGGTTTTGTGATGTTCTCAGAATTCTTGGCACAAGTTTTGCAACTCTTCAGATTTAAGGATATCATTAATCCAGTTCCTAGCGAAAAAAAACTTCTGAGCAAAAATTAATGAATTACTTACGCCTTGGCTTTCATCAGTTCCTCTGCCACCTGAACAGGGCTATAGTATCTATTTAATTGTGTGCTAAGCCGTTCAAACAGCTGCACATCTCTTGAGACCAGCATTACGGGTGTCAGTCCTTCAGCATTCTGACAGTTAACATCAATGTTTCTTTTGTTGGTCTGATGTAAAAGACAGAGAAAATTGTTGGAGAATTATGCATTATCTTTTGACCATAATATTTTATTGCAACAGTATTCAATGAGGTAAGCTAGTAGTACCTCTCTGAAAAGCAAGCATCTATCTCATCAAACATTACAGAAAAAAAATCTAAGGGTATAAATTAGTGCATAAACTTGTGAAACATCACTGGTTTGACAGAGGCCTCTGCCAGTCAGGGATAACCATGAAATTTTGCATCCTAACTGCTGAGCAAAATCCATCCATGTAGGAAAAAAAGCAGTTTACAATTTATCATGGCCAAGTACAATATGAGAGCAAAGCAAAATATTACCAATATTTTCAGAACCACTGACAGGTTTCCTTGCCAGGCAGCTTGCAATAACAATTTCTCATTCAGTTCTGTCTGATTCTCCACCCAGTCCAGTAGAAGAGTCCTAATAGGTGAGAAGGCAGTTTCCAGAGCGGTCTGGGCTTCATAATTGCAGAGTGTGGCATCACACCCATGTCTGAGCAATAGTTCCACCATCTGAAAACAGAATCAAGGATCTAATGCTCTTTTTCATACGGTACAAAAAAAAAAAAAAACATTGGAGGGTCTAGATTAGTGAGTCTTGGAGTCCCAGACCGCATTAACCCTCGCCATTCCAAGTTTCCTCAATTCCTCACTCACTTGGGTTGAGCTGTTATGCTTATTACAAAATAAAGCTAAAGGACACTGAAAGTCCTGAAGGGATCGGAACATGAAGAACTCAGTAACACACTACATGTATATAATTCAAACTTTTTAGCAAATATAGTACATGGTTTGGTTTTTTTCTTCACTGTTTTCACTTCCACTGAATTATCTTATGTAAACAATGAAAATTAATGCCTTAGGGCAAGACCTATGACTGTAGTAAATGATTTCATGTGAAAAATGACCAAAGAATACACAGGAATGAAACAATAAAACAAATGAAAAGCGTTGAGAGTGATACTGAGAATGTAAACAAGAATGTGAAGAATGCTTACATTATAACTAATGTCTGTTTCAACTGTTTAATATTCTAATCATTACAACAGACCTTAGACTGGCCTCTTTTGGCAGCCCAGATGAGTGCAGTGTTGCCAGTTCTTTTGTCTTTGCAATCAATATCCAAGCCAATTTCATTTCTCTGCTCTAAGAGTTGCTCAAGTTTGTTTAAGTTGCCATTCTGCAAATAAAAATTTATACCCTCTGGTGCCCTTGTTTTGTGTTACTGCATAAGAATAAGGATGCATTAATGGAACATAGATACGGATTGAGTTTAAGCCTTAGGTTACGTGAAGTAGTAATGATCAAAGTGCTTGAATGTGACATAAAATGGTGAACTGAGATCATTATTTGGAGAATACGATAGGCTTACTACATTGAAATGAAGGCTCCTGATGAAAACTGAAAACCTCCATGATCCCAGAATAATTCAAAGTAAGTCAAAAGCGACAGCCTAGTCAGTTTTGTTTTATGAAAGCAATTCATTTGTTGGTCAAGCAAAATTATGTTTGCTAAGAGACAGATATGGATGTTACAACATATAATAATAATGACCCTGCAGTTTTTAAATTGCTGTCTATATGATAGGTCGTCACCTTCTTTCTTGTGATAACTTGTTATGCAAAGTGCATTATGGTGATAAAAAGAGTGTTTAACTTTTTATCGGGTCATTATCGTTCTAAAACCGGGAGGAGTACCTTACTCGAGCGCCACTTTCACTGTTATCAATTTAAACACATGGAATGGTCAGATGGACCTGGGGGCGTGAGGGTCTAGTCAGTTTGTATCAATGGGCGGTAGTCAGATTGACTAATCAGGCGAAAAGGGGCTGGGGTAGTTGTGTTTAGTTAGTTTCTGGTCTTTGGCGCTCGAGTACGGAACTCCTTCCCTAAAATCAATTAGGCCTACAAATTTCCCTCTCTTGGCAAAAAAGCTAATAAGCCTATAGATTCTTTATTAGTTTGTAGCCATTGACACAAGCCAAGGGCATCTTTAAAAAAAAAAAAAAAGTATATATTCATAAAAATGGGAAACATTTAACCTATATTAGCAAGCATACCTTAGCTGCATTTAAGAAGACCTCTTCAACATCTCCTGATCCGCCTAAAATTGTTGAAGCAATATCATAATATTTGGCTGATGTAGCGCGGTGGCTGGATTTGTGCTTTGCAAATCCATTGTTGTTCTGTGTTGCGATGCTAGAAGTGGAAGCAGACCCCAGGCCATTGCCGAGCATGTGTTTTGTTGAAGCTTCACGTGTCTCAGTATTGTTCTTTGCATTCATAATGAAATGCTTTCAAAAGTTACATGTTTAGAGCTTGCCTGGAAATGTCAAGAAATTCCATAAAATTATTCAGTCAATTGTGCACTCCTCTGTTCAGCATACCATGATTTGTTAACTTGCAATACGTTTTCCTTAGAACTTTTCCAAATCATCACAAATATCACTTATTTAGCCTCTCACACAAACTTACAGATAGTTGGGTGATATTTCTACTCAATTTTAATCAATTTACAAATTTAAAGTGCAGACAGCATGTATTTTCTGATTTTTTAGGACTTGAATAACATAATCTATAAGCACAAGATATGCAAAATGACTTACACATGGATAATTAATAATTATATGCTGTCAAGGGCAGGATCGCTTACTTATCAATCAAAAATGATATCAAATCTTGAATAAAAGTGTACCCTGAGGTCCTACTTGGCATTATATATGAGATATTTTATTGATACAGGTATCAAATTCAAAGTGATCAAAGAAGAATTAAATATATAACATAAGGAATAAGAGTTCCCTACATCCGAACCACTTACAATTAGGGCTAGGCATATAGGCCTAAGGAAGGGGTTAGAGATAGATTTAAAGTCCAAAATAGCTGGTTTTAGGGTTAGGGTTTGGAATAGAATTAGGGATAAACAAATCCACTTCTGGTATTTTAATTGGGAGGTCGGGATGCAACTATGCAACTCCTAAATGGAATAGGCCTAGAATATTTTTATGTATAAAAGACATAATAATTAAGCTAACAGCTGGACAACTGCTGCCTTCATAATCTAGAATACAATTATTTATATATAAGGCATACACGACCTTTTAGCACTCACAGAAAGCCCACATTAGTTTGACTTAAAGAAAAAGATTTTTCACGTGCGTCTCTGGACTTGTTTTGTACTTTAGTTTGCATGTATAGTCTGATACTTGACTGGTAGGCCTACACGTACCATCAATGAAATCTGATCACAACTTCACGATTTTGAACTGAACAAAGGAAAACTAGAATTGGCTTGCAGCCAGACCACTCAGCTGGCCTCAGCGAAGAACCTGAACTTTCTGCTTTCGCACATGTTAGTCGCATTTCCCCCGTTAAGATCAACATGAAGCCTATAATAATAGTCTTAACTACTAACCTCTTAAACAGCGAGATTGACTAATTAATTTCCCTCCTTCTTCAAATTTCACCTTTCAACTGACAAGAACAATCTGTCCCGATAGAAGAATAATGATTCATATTATTATCCACATGAAGTCCAATGGCGTCTAGTGGAAGAGTCGCAGACTCGCAGTGTCAAAAAGCCAAAGGTCACAAACAAAAGAGACAGAGAAAGAGAACCCAATCTGAAGCTCACCTGACAATTCACCAGTTTTGGTTCCAGGCAATTCACATAGGTTATCAGCATATTATCCGCATCAAAACTAACTGTAACATAAACCGACTAGGAAGAAAATCAACAGGAATGCACGTTATTGAATCACACTAATAAAGGAACACAAACTAACATGAAACATTCCCGAGGTATGTTTACGTTTACTTAGTTACAAATGTTTAGGACAATCTAATTACCATAAAAAAAATGTTAAGGTGCTTTTAACTTCATTGAGAATTGTCATTTTCTTTTCTTCTTCAGAGTTTGAAGATTTTCAAAGAGATCAAAAATAATCTTCACCCAAATTAGATGGATCCTTAGGCCTCATTAATTACATCAGAAAATACTCTGTTTATCATCTCTTATAATATATATTATCCGACCAGGTCTAGACAATGAATTTAGCTTAACCATGTTAAGCGTATTGCCCAAAAGGCTTATCCGTAGTATGGTCAGTAGATATTTTTTTAATCATATTGTTATGAACAGAAAAAAAAATTATGTGTGAATTCTTAACTCATTTTTTTATTTTTAATTCATTTCACAACAGACCGTATGATTGGTCACCCTGATGCAATAGAAATTGTAAGAATTTTTTTCCTAAAATCATATTGGTCATATGGTCCTGGCAACATGGAATAAAACATGCGAGCGACTGCTAAACGAAACTTCAGGTGCAGACCCCAGCGATTGTTCAGCGAAATTGATAATTTGGAGATTTGTTTCATGTGGAATTCGTGAGTAAACCTTCATAGGGCTTTTACAAGAAGAAAAGTGGTGTCTGTTTCTCGATGATACAGATTTACAATGCAATAAATCTCTGTGAAGCAATCATAGTCCTATTATCGATAACTATAAACATTCTTTCAAGTAGGCCTAAACCAGAATGGTCCCCTGATGACGTAATATTTGAGTAATGTCTAGTCATCTGTGTGTCTTTTTAGACAGTTCGATGGACCTGTACTCTGTAGCTTGGATTAATTTTTGAAGGACTACGTTACGAAAGAGCCAAAGGAATTGTCCCTTACATTTCATTTTCGGTCTAAATTGATGACTGTGAGTAGTGTGAGTGTGACCCCTTAAAATTAAATGTGTAGCCTACACACCACACTCGTGGTTAGGCCTAACCCTCGTCCCGCGTTGATTAAGGCCCAGTGTGGGGATAGCCAGCGGATGGTTTGCGTGTTGCCGATATATATAACTTCAGCGGTTGGGTCAGTGATCAATCAGGTCCTTGTGAACACGTACAATGTAGATCTAGTATGTAGTTCTAGGCCCTAGGCCTAGGCGCTCTTACAAACAGGCCGGTCACTCGGAATCTAGGTCAAATCATTTAGGGCCGGCCAGCGAGCCGGCTGGTAGGTAGCAGACAATGCACAGTAGGCCTACTAGTAGTTTTGCTTACGCTTCCTTCTCCGAATCTCTCCGAATGTGCAAGAATTCGGTATCCCACTGAACATTCAAGAAAACAAACTTATCATGCGTCAGTAGGCTACATGTGAATGTAAGTTATTGTAAGACTGTATTAATGATGAAGATGATAGTGGAAGTACTGGAACACAAAAGAGGGTATACTACTAGGCTAAAGAATACATTATTAGTAGTTGTAGTAGTGAAGTAGCATTAGTCCATGAGTTTACAGAGAATGGTGAATCAAAGAGAGTAATAATCTCATACCTTTGTCATGCTGAGTGAGAGGATGATGATGAGAGTTTTGCTATCTTTCGGCGCTTCTGTTCTTGACTAGTGTCAGTGCCTTTCACTTTATCAGCGTATCTCTTCAAAAGAATGTTAGCAACACGCAACAATGCCACTTTGCTGACACAATGTTGACAAACATCCACATGAAAAAATGCTGTAAAGTTTTAGAAAGAATACTTTCACCAGCCTGTTTCGACAAAGGAGCTCCTTAGTTTCTATGAAAAAGCAATACGCCAGAAGGATGAAATGAAAAAATGCCTCTGAGGGATAGCTCAGTCCTCCGCGGTTCATTGTTGACAAGAAAGCTAGAACATCGTCTTCACATCCCTCTGACACACTGTCTCTCAGTTCCTCGTGTTTGGAAGCAACATAGCCACCAATATAAAATAAGGCCATCTTTTCATTTTGTGAAATTTTTTGTACAGCATCTGGCAAGTCCTCTATCAACAGGAGCTCTGAATCTGACAGCTCAGTGTCACAGAGATGACAGCGATGGCATGAACCATGGTCCTCAACGTCTAGGTCCAGTTCAAGTATCAGTTTTGCACGATCAATGGCATGAGTGCTCATGACTTCCTGAACAGTCACATAAAAATTACATCCACTAGCCATTCTGAAGTGATCAAAGTGTTGCACCAGATCGTCCTGTTGATAGAATCCAAGACAAACATAGTCATGTTTGTCAGCAGAGTCAGTAGTCAGTAAGTAGCTGCTGAGATCTACTAGACATCTGCAAGTCCATGACAGAGCATCAGATGTGTCTTTAGTCAGGCAGCACTTTCTCACCCACTTGACGCCCGCATGTTTTGCGCAAAATCTGCAGTCCCCTGTCACCTTTCTCTGTTCTGTCAATGGCAATGCTGGCGGCCTCATCTCTAACTAGTGGAATGTCCAGCACTGGTGTCTTGCAGTTTACAAGTTTCCAGAACTTGAGGACATGGTCAATGAATAGTGCTGTGGTCTTCCAAGAATCATTGGATAATGCTGATGTTTTCTGGGCAGCACTTATTTCTTCACAGAAAACATTAAGTGCCAGTGACACTTTCTGTTTTTCAATGTTACTGGGAGCGACCGATGCTTTTGTCAACTTAAAGAGCTTGACAAGGTTCTCAGATTCTTTGCTGAAAAGTTCCTTCAAATCGGACCACTTGGCCAGTTTTTCTCCACTTGAATCAGGAAATGCCAGAGTCTGTAACTTTTCTGTCATCCAGTTATTCCTTATGTTCTTCAGGAGATGAACTGGATCATAGAGGAGAAACAATGGCTTATTTGAATCTGTTCCGACAGAGTGAACTTTTCATGGTGTCCAGTGGGGTGAACATCTTGAAGAATGCCTGATTTACTCTGTTCTTATCATTTATAACAGCCACAACTCTTGCACCAGATTTCTCCAAGCTGCCTATCACCTGCAGCACACAATCAAATTGGAACTGTGCTGTCAGGGCATGGCAGGGGAAAAGTTTGGCCAAGAACTTCCTAGATAAAAAAAAACACTTTACCATGATACATAGGAGTGTAGTGGCCACCTTGCCTGGCTGGTCTTCAGCATACCCAAACAGTGTTCCTCCACGGTAAGTCAAGGATGCCTTTATATAAAAAAAATAAATTTCATCAACGATGATGATGCAGCTTTTACTCCGTTGTTCCTGGCTGTTGAAGAAGTAACTGAAAAGTGTTTCATCCTCAACATTCTTTGCTATCCGGGTGATCTTCCGTAGAGTTGAGACTGATGGGATCTGCAGAAAATCTCTCAGCTGGGAATAAAGCGCCCGCGAGTGTGCATGCCAGGAAAATGCATTGCATGTGAATAAAAGCGTGAGTTCTTGGGTGCATTCAAAAGTTGCAGCTGTCGAAGCACAAGCTGCCATTTCCTGCTTTCCTGGTCTGAGTTGGACGTGGAGACAAAACGAAACACTTCGTCATACTGACTCCAGCAGTTCACTATTCCTTTAGGAAATAGTGGATGTTTCACGTCACAGCAGCCAGCTTCTGATAAGCATCAAATTGTGGCCCTCTGATGTTGCCATCCTCCTTCACTATCTGGCTGAAGTATATGGAAAATGTAGGGACAGGTCCATCTCTTGTGAAACTTATCAAAACATATCGGTTGTTTTCAGAAAACTTTTCTTTGTTGCAGGCTAAAAACCCAAAGTTGGAAAGCTTTGGGATCAGGACTGAAGCGAATGTAGACTGCTTAAAACTATCCCTATTTTTAAACTGTGACATTTCATCAATGTCGAGGGCCCTTGCAGAACTTGTTAATTTTGATGTGGTGCGAGGTGTGCCAGATGATGTAGGCAGGCAGGACTTTGGCACATTCTGGAACACTGAAGGTGGAACTGATGGTGTATGGTGCCTTCCCCGGACTCAAATTAAAGTCACATCTGCAGGCCAATGAAGAGCACAAACACCCATGTTGTCAGTGATATCGTCAACCGATAATTTATTGGGCAAACACGACACCCATTTCTGCCGCTCCTCAGGATCCCTTGGGAATCCGTAAACCGCAAGCTGAGTCTTTCCACTCTTTTTCTGGCTTTCATATCCTGTCTTACAGCCATAAACTGAACATTTTCTTCCCATGTTGAAAGATGAATGTTCACCGTCTCATCAATCAGAAATCGACTCACAAGATACCACTGTTTAAGTCAAAGTTTCCTAGTTAATAGTAAATTTCACAATCCTTAACGTTGCTGCTCTCATTACGATCTTTCTACACATGTGATGCTCATTTAATGCTACAACATGCTGGTCAGTCACTCCTACTATCACTTTATCAGAGGACTTACTCAGGTCCCAGAGAAAACGGCTCTTAACTCGAAAACTTAACCTTTCATAAGGAAAGAACCACTATCTCAAATTAAAATATGAAAACTGGTGAATCCTGAGAATAAGCTGGCACAGGCAAATGAAGACTTTATAGAAGAGGTTAGAAAATGCGTATCAACTGGATTAATAAGCAAACAACAGTATCAGCATCCGCACATGGTACTGTTTACACATTAACTGCTTTGTACAGATGGACGCCTATCATTATCTAGTACTCGACATCGGTATCGAGATATTCTTATCGGCTGTTTCAAGCGTCTGTGATTTAAAATTTATTGACTTAGAGACATCATTAGTATAGCTGATTTTTCCCCTGTTCTTCTCATACACCAAAGTACTCTGTATTTGTGATGATACACAAAAGAAAAAAAATCTATTATATCGATACCTATAATGGGAATCGGCCGGGCAAAATGTGACTGTGCATGAGAAAACCCACAATAAGTCGCAAACATGACATTTTGAGTTCTTTACACATGATAAAAGACAAGACATTTCTGATAAATTAAAGTCAGTGAACCCCCTAAAACAAGATTTTGAGAAAACGGCATTTAATCCTAAAAGTGGCAATAGCTAATTGACCCATTAATATTGGAGTGATTGCTGTTAGGAGACCGTAGTCTAATAACTAAGCCGTTATAGAGATCATAGTGAGTAGTGTTCACTGCTCATCTACAGTTTACCCTGTTACCTCCCACGGTCCCCTAAACAACAGCCAAGGCGGAAGTTTTTGGATCTTGACGTTAAGAGACCGTAGTCTAATTGCAAAGCCTTTATAGAGATCATAGTGAGTTGCGTTCACTGCTCGTCTACAGTTTACCCTGTAACATGCCACGGTCCCCTAAACAACAGCCAAGTTGGAAGTTTGTGTCGGACCCATATTTTCACTTCAAAGCCGTTTTTCTCAAAATCAGCGCTGTCGACATATTGTGGGTTTTCTCATGCACACTCACAAATGGCACCGCCAGCGAAGCGTGCTGCAATAATGTTATGCACTATCTGTGCCAGCCCTCAATGATTTGACCTAGATTCCGAGTGACCGGCCTGTTTGTAAGAGCGCCTAGCCCTAGGCCAAAGAGATAGAATAGTAAACTACCAAGAGGGGAAACGAGCCGCGCGCGCTGTGACGTCATCCATGACAACCTGTACTGCGGCGAGGGCGGCCAGCGACTACGGGTCTACCAGCAGGCTGGAAGCTAACTGCGCGGTAAACACTGGGCGATGAGGGTTTAGCGCTACTAATGTATTCCGCTTGTTGAGTGAAATTGTTATGTCGTTTTGTAAAACAATGTGGTAGTACACACAACTATAGTAGTACATGTAGTAGCAGCAGCTGCAGTAGTAGTAGTAGTAGTAGTAGTAGTAGTAGTAGTAGGGGTCAGGTCAGAAAAATCTGCTACTGGTAACATGTAATTCAGTACAACCTGTTTCATGAACTGGTACGCTAGCATGGTATCAGTGGGCGTGCACCTATCGGTGCAAACGGCCAGGGCGGAAGAGGTTTCATCTAACCCAACGGCCACATGCTAGGGCACAATGTGACCCTCAGTATTTGAGTCCTTCACATTGGCCCCCGGTAGCGGTGTGGTCATAGGCTTGTTTGCCTAAATCACAGACGAAGAATTGAGCAAACTTCCCGGACGCAGCTTCGAAGCTGGCGGCAGCAGGCCAGTGGTTGATTGATAGGGCAGATGGCAATATACCGTCACTCTGGCCTGGATATCGTGACACAGAGCATCCACCAGTATTGGTGTTCTTTGGTTTGGGTCTTTCACCCTAGTCAGTTGGGACTGCGAGGCTGTGGAGTAGCCTACAGGCAGCCGGTCAGGCAATATGACTGTCCCTCTGGCATCCTCCTGCACCTGGATACATTTCCAGTCGTCTTGACCCTGTCTTGCCACTTGGATAAGTTGTGTCCAGGCGAGAGAGTGAGTCTGATGTTTGCGCAGCTCTTTCTCACTAAAAACAAATTCTTTGCGCCAGTCTTAACACTCACCTCGTCTTCTTTCCTCTCAAAATTCCAACGGCGATGGGCGAGTGCGGTGGCAGCAGGTTTGGATAGACTGGAATCTGTTAGCACAGACCTACACGTTGGTGGCTGTGGGCTATGGTCGCTTCATCGTCGATTGAAGTGGAGGTGTGGGGAGGCAGCACCCACAGTAGCTGAGCAGCCTTATTTAAGGATAGCACTGCTCACCTCAACTGAGGAAGGGGCTAGAAAAGGTGCCCTAAAGAAAGCCCACTTCACATCACCCTGACTGGTATACCGCGACCAGTGGAGATCCCTTTTTGCGGTCGAAACAAAAAGAAATTCAGCTTACTCAGGCTAGGAGCCTGGAATATACGCACACTACAGGACAACTCAAACAACCCGGAAAGACGCACTGCACTTATTGCCATTGAGCTCAGCAGGTATAACCTGGACATAGTGGCACTCAGTGAGACCAGACTCCCTGATAGTGGCCAACTCAAAGAGCTCAGTGGTGGATACACCTTCTTCTGGAAAGGCAAGGGTGCAGTCGAACCGAGACAGCATGGTGTTGGGTTTGCAATTAAAAATGACCTTGTCAGAAACTTGCAGTCCATGCCAATTGAAATAAATGACAGGCTAATGACACTCAGGATCCCAGTTGGGAAAAGCCAGTCAGCCACCCTCATTAGCGCATATGCGCCCACCATGACAAACCCAGATGAAGCCAAAGACAAGTTCTATTCTGATCTAGAATCTGTCATATGCTCTGTCCCGGCAGCTGATAAGCTGATTCTCTTGGGGGACTTCAATGCTAGGGTTGGCTCCGAAATCTCAGCGTGGCCAAATGTTTTGGGCCCTCATGGAGTTGGTTCATGCAATAACAATGGGTTGCGCTTACTTACTTTGTGCGCTGAATTTGGCCTGTTCATTACCAACACAAATTTTAGTCTCCCCGTGAGAAACAGAACGTCATGGATGCATCCCCGCTCAAAGCATTGGCATCTCATAGACTATGTCATTGTGAGGAAGACTGACAGAAAGGATGTCCTTGTAACAAAGGCGATGTGTGGTGCCGAGTGTGGAACTGACCACAGACTCATTGTTTGCAAGCTCAGACTAACATTGAGGCGCAATAGACGCCCTCAAGGGAAAGCGCCACCTAAACGCCTAAATGTTTCAAAACTCTGCTCAGCTGAGAAACAGAGCGAGCTCTCATCAGAACTCTCCTCAAAATTGGATTGCGTGACTTTTGACCCTGAGAACATTGAACAGAGCTGGACTGACCTAAATACGACTGTACACTCTTGCGCCAGCAGCACAGTTGGTTTTCCTGTCCGCAAGCACCAGGACTGGTTCAATGATAATGATAATGAAATCAAAGTGCTCATCAAAGAAAAAAATAGTCTCATCCAAGCTCACTGCAGTGACCCCTCTTCCACAGCAAAAGCTGATGCACTGCGTGCATGTAAGGGTGTACTCCAGAAGAAGCTGAGGAAAATGAAAAATGACTGGCTTGAAGAGCGAGTAAGAGAAACTCAGAAATATGCCGACACAAACAACACTAGAAAGTTCTTTGAGAGCCTCCGAGCTGTGTTTGGACCATCCCGCTCTGGCACTACGCCACTTCTTGCGTCAGATGGTTCAACACGCATTGTTGAATTGAATGCCATAATTCAGCGTTGGGCAGAACATTTCGGAGGTGTGCTAAATCGGCCATCAAATATAAATACTGAGTCCATTGACCGCCTCCCTCAGACTCCTATTAATGCAGCTCTTGCCAAGCCATTCACAGCAAATGAGACCCGAACTGCCACAAATCAGATGTCCTTTAACAAATCACCAGGCGTGGATTCAATTCCTGCTGAGGTGTATGCCTTCGGTGGAGAAAAGCTTATTGAAAGGTTGACCGAGTTGTTCAATCATATGTTGAAAGCAGGGAAGCTGCCACAGGACTTCAAAGATGCTTCAATCATCCATCTGTACAAAAACAAAGGGGACAGCCAAGTCTGTGACAACCATCGGGGAATCTCTCTACTTTCAATGGCTGGCAAAATATTGGCAAGAATGCTTCTGAATCGCCTTCTTGATCACCTCTCGTCAAATGACTTGCTTCCCGAGAGCCAATGTGGCTTTCGTAAAGAGAGGGGAACGGCGGATATGATTTTTGCTGCCAGACAGATTCAGGAAAAATGCATGGAACAAAATAAAGCGCTGTATATCACATTTGTTGACCTCACAAAAGCATTTGACACAGTGTGTCGTGAAGGCCTCTGGAAAATCTTGGCGAAGTTTGGGTGTCCACCCGAATTCATCACAATAGTGCGCCAGTTTCATGATGGCATGCAAGCTTCAGTCAAAAGCAACGGCAGTGTTTCAGAGCCCTTTGCTGTCACAAATGGGGTAAAACAGGGTTGTGTCTTAGCCCCAACTCTGTTCAGCATCATGTTCTCTGCAATGCTACAAGAAGCCTTTAGCTCTCCTCCTCAAGGGGTAAGCATCAAGTACCGAACTGATGGCAGTCTATTCAACCTCAGGAGACTTCAGGCAAAAACCAAAACCAAAAGTACTCAAGTCTGTGACCTACTATTTGCTGATGATTGTGCACTTCTGGCACACGATGAGGATAGCATGCAAAACTGTGTTGATAAGTTCTCTAGTGCCTGTGACAACTTTGGCCTCACAATAAGCACAAAGAAGACGGAAGTGCTCCATCAGCCTACTCCAGACGACAAGTATCCTGTGACCCCAAATATCAAAGTCCATGACAGTCTTCTGAAGGTGTCGGAGAACTTCACCTATCTTGGCAGTACACTGTCTTCCGCGGCTCGTGTTGATACTGAAATTCTCTCAAGAATCAGCAAAGCCAGCTCTGCATTTGGCAGGCTTCGAAAGAGAGTGTGGGATGTTGCCGGCATTCGCACAGACACTAAGCTGAAAGTGTACAATGCTGTGGTCCTTCCCACCCTACTCTATGGGGCTGAAACCTGGACAGTGTACCAATCGCATGCCAGAAAGCTAAATCACTGTCATCTGGCCTGCCTTAGAAAGATCCTAAGGATCAAATGGCAGGATAAAATTCCAGACACTGAGGTCCTCAATCGTGCCAAGGAATTGAGCATCTTTTGCCACCTGAAAAAAATTCAGCTACGTTGGGCAGGACATGTTGTCAGAATGCCCGACTCCAGACTCCCTAAGCAAATCTTCTTCTCTGAGCTCTCCAATGGAACGAGGAATGTTGGGGCCCCAAAGAGACGTTACAAAGACACTCTCAAGCAATCACTGAAGGCCTTTGCCATTGATGTGAGTGAGTGGGAAAAGCTCTCGCTTGATCGTGCAAATTGGAGGGCGGCCCTTACCAGAGGCAGCAAAGCATGGGAAGCTGACAGAGTCCAGCAGGCTATCAAAAAAAGAGAACGGCGCAAGAAAAGGCCCAGTGGTACTGAACCAACGGAGCACTCTTGTCATTTATGCGGAAGGGTCTGCAGGGCAAAAATAGGACTTATCAGTCACATGAGAAGCCATAAGTCATGAAAGAACAGTCTTTCCATTCTGTCCTCTGTGTCCTTTAGTTCGCTTTATTGTCCATGTGTTGAAATTCTCAACAATTTCTGTTCTTTATTCCTCTGGTGTTGTTAAGGTCATCATCATACCTGATGGACGAACTATTATTATTATTAGTAGTAGCAGCAGTAGTAGTGGTGGCAGGAGGAGGAAGAGGAGCAGTTGTAGAAGTGGTGGTGGTGGTAGTAGTAGTAGTAGTAGTAGTAGTAGTAGTAGTGGTGGTGGTAGCAGTAGTAGTAGTACATGCAAAGTTTTGTTGGGGGGGGAGGGGGGGGAAGAGAGAGAGAGAGAGAGGACGCAAACAGATGGTGGTGCATAAATGTAATAGTGACAGTATGGGAGATGGAGGGGGAATTCAGGCAGGAAATACATCAGATTTCAGAGGTATTGGGGAGATATAATATATTATATATATAAAGAAATACTTCAGAGATACTGAGAGAGAGAGAGGTATCTTTTTTTTTTTTAGAAAGGTATGAGAGAAAGAAAGGGAAGCATGAGAAAGGAATAAAGTGAATGTCAGAGAAAATGGTTTTAAAAGAGAAAAAAAAAGCAAGTAAGAGAGAAGTAATGTTGTGAATGGAGCGGAAGATTGCAAAAGAGTGAACGAGTTAAGTGGCATAAAAAGGGAAGAAGGGGGGGGGGGGGGAGGAGAGAGCAGGCAGGCAGCGAATAATTAATAAGATTAAAGAATGAGATAGGACTTCAGACGTGTAAGTATAAGCATAGGTCTACAGTAAAGAGAGAATGCAGAGGTCAGAGAAGATAGTAGGCAATGTCTAGAAGATAGCCTGGCACTAATAGGCCTACTATAGTACATGTACTAATTAATACTACATTTGTATTACTATAGTGTATACTAGAATCTGCAAACAGCTTGCTCTAGGGTCTAACAACTAAAGTTCAAAAAAGTAAACAAAACTGGAACTGCCGTCTTCAAAACAATAATAGGGCCAAGATGATATAATAATTGTCAGTAATTGTTTTGTTTTTGTTAATTCACTCAACGCCAGCGCCCGATGATTGCAACACATTGTTCAACAACAGCAGGGCCCTCGCCTGTTACTGTTATTTGATACCGTTAGTGGGGAGTGTGGAAAGAAAACACATGTGGTAGTGGTGGGCTTTGTTTGACTTTCACCAGCCTAGTACAGGACTAAAATTAAGACTACTTATAATATTGCTTCACATATTTAATGGCAGGAACTGTTTCAGGGTCTTTGGGGAACTGGTGGAACATCAAATCTGGTCTTTTGCCTCGCGAATTTGAACAGTTTATCGCTGAGCACCACTGACAATGCGATCGTTTACTACTGGAAGTCGCCATCTTTATTTGTGTTTACCGCGCAGTTAGCACGATCAGCTGATCAGGCCGTGGTCGCTCCAAAACGAGGCGTTTCCCCTCTTGGTAGTTTACTATTCTATCTCTTTGCCCTAGGCCTATGTATACACGTGTCTACTTTCTTATGACGCAATATAACAACAATAATGGTGGATAAATCATAAGTGACCCCTATGGTATTTGAATAAAATACTTGTGATGAGATGCAGTAACTTCTATTGTTAAACAGAAGGCCCATAATTAAGAATTTTCTGCATTTACATGCTGTTTAATACACATGTTATTGTTAACCATTTCCCAACAGCTCTGCGCTTTTTTTTGTCCCAAAGTCAGGCTGTTCTGATTCAGGTGAACAAATCATTTTCTAAGCCAGGCATTTAATGTACTAACCACATGTATAATGACATTGTCTTCTCCCTCCTCCACTATCTAAAGGTTCCAAGTACTATGAATGATGTTAGTTTTCTTAGCACACCTTTAGCAAGCAATTTGAAGAAATTGTCGGGGACAAGGTGGTCTAGAGGCAAGGTGCTCGCCTCTCATGCCAAGGGTCCCGGGTTCAAAACCCGGGCAGTGCAGGCATGTTGTAAATTTGGATTTTTCTCATATATTTTCAAGTCCCTGATCCTATTGGAGGGGTAGGATCGAGTACCTAGTCTTCTCGGATGACAACAAATTCGGAGGGCCCATGTGCACGTTGCGCGCGTTAAAGATACCTTGGCAGTTGGAAATCGTAAAGAGCAGGCCGAACAGGCCTCTGCCCGGGCAAAATTGAAATGAATAGATTAAAATTTATCCAATATCATCCCCCCACCAGGAACAACAAAATTTATTATTCATTATTAAATTAATTATTATTAATAAATAGTCAAATATTATTTGAGTTGTGAACTGTTGTGAGTTGTGAACTGTGCCTAACAGTAGTAACAGGCTGCGTTACAATTTGCTCTGAGATAGAGAGAGGTAGAGAGTGAGCGAGACAGGGAGAGAGAAAGAAGCAGTGTAGTGTGTTGAGCGCTTCGCAAGCGCGCTCCATTCTGTTCTGTGGTTGATATGTTGCTTCTGTAAAGCGCATAGAGCATTTTAAATGGATATGTGCTATATAAATGCCATCCATTATTATTATTATTGCAATAATATTATTATATTAATTATAATTTGAAGTAGTCATGATTAGTTGACAGATAAATTATACTTTTAGCATTCTGCAGATGGAGAGAAGATGGTGGCAGTGTCCAAAAGAAAGTGTGATATCGTATGTCATGCTTATAACGTATAATTCTTGATAAGATTAATGTTAGGCACAATTTGAAAACAAAGATTTTATTTTCTTTACAGATCTACACATGGGATGACCAAGATAAATACAGCATACATAAATGTTTATTGGGTCATGTCATCAGGAATAGTTGGAATTGCATAGGGATCAGAATCTGAAAACATGGCAACAAGACGACATCGTATTGTGATTAAACCCAACATCAGACCAGCTGCTGCAAAATCTAACACCACTGCAGCAAAGCCCAAAACTGTACCCCTTGCTGCTAACTCCGAAGCTCCTTCCTTACCACTGAAAGAGAAGCATGCTGCACCACAGCCAGAAGATGCTGGAGATTCTAGTGAGCAAACAGAAAACATCAAAGGCCAGGTTTTGTCTAATTCTGAAATTGTTAAGGAGCAAACAACAACAAAAAGTAATGGTCAGTTGTCCATTCAGGCAGCCAGTAATGCAGAGACCAAAACGGCAGTACTTACAAAGGAAGCAAAAAGGTAAACACTGTCAATTAACTCTTTAACCACAGAATTTTTTTCATGTTTTCGAGTTTGTTTTTTTGGCGGGGCAATTTTTTTTATTTTTTTTTTTTTGCGCCAATAGGACTTAGTAAAACTGCTATTTCGAGCCCAATATGTGTAGTAACATATTATATCCCAAATTGAAGGATATTTCATGCAGAAATGAATGATGTAGGAATTATGAATGTGTGTCCTTTATAAGAGTAAAATCATGGATTGGAATAGATAATGTCAGAAATAGTGCGAAATAGCAATCGACACTGTCAGCGTTCTTACGAGGTTACTGGAAATATCGACTAACGCTGTGAGCGTTGTTGCGTGGTTAAAGAGTTAAGTGAAAGCCGATTTTAAGAGAAATGAGTTCATCTGCATAATGCCATTAATGGAAGAATTTTCATTTTATTTCATGATCAGTAACATGATTTCATTTTGTTCAATTCAGTGTCCAAAGGTGGGGGAATTGACTTTCTCTGGCCTGACCTTAGCCCCTTAGAAATTTTCAAATTCTCAGCTAGTAGTCATTTATCATCATGGATCCGGATTCACAAAAATACAATACAATTTATAAATGCAAATTTACAGCAAAGTAGTTAAAGTACAGGCCTATTGAGAGGTTTGGTCTATTTTCACCCCTTTAAAATTGTCCACTTCGCACCTGCGAAATTTACTTCAAGTTCAAATTACTGAAGGTTTGATTATGAAATCTTCCCAGCTCTCTTGGCCATTGTCTTTGTTTCTTTTACCTCATAAGCTGAGTACTTTTTTGGGGGCACAAGGAAATTGGATCATTTAAATTAATGTCAAAATTTACTAGTTTGGAAAATGAAATATGAGTATTTTTCATATTGAAACTTAAATTTTATACTGTCTGAGCTGAATGTTTTTTTACAATCTTTTATTCAACTTAGGTGTTTTTTCCTTCCCACAGTTCTGGCAGTCATGGTCACGGAGATGAAACATCATTTAACTCTGAAGAAGTGACGGCTCAGGATGAATCACGCAAAATCACAAAAAGCATCGCTGATTCTGATGTGAATGTACCTTCCCATTCGACGGTTGTTGATACTTCGGCTTGTCACCAAGGCAAGACCTCAGCAGTGGATGTTGCTAATGAGATCAACAAGACAGCAAAAGATGTTGTTGATGCTGCAGAAAGACCCAATTCTGCTGGAAACAAGGATCAGGCTTTGCCACCTCCATCTGAAACTGATGCCTCGTGTATGTCAGAAGCATTATCACTGGACCCTGAGGATGAGAGGAGAGGAGAAATTGATGATGAGATACAGAAAAAACAGAGGAGACGAAGGGTAATAGAGATTTTATTGTGTATTAATATAAGCGCTTCAGTACTGTAATGGTCACATAAAGAAAAAAAATTTTCAACCATAACTAAACCAATAAAGATGATATAATGCTGCCATTGCTAGCTATGTTAAAAGAAAAAGAAAAAAAACTAAAGATTTAATTCTGCAAGAGACCCGAAAAACATTTCACATTGGTTCTTCTCCCTCCCCAGTTCCTTGTTCAGTTTCCATTTTTGTGATGACCAAAGAAATTGTCAGAGAGAGAACTGGACTTAAACTGGCATATAGGGTCGTTTTATCATTTAAATGTAAACCAGCAGAGTAGACATGTACATGTATTGCTGTGTGATAACACCATACTGCTAAAGAGCTTCTAATAATGGTATCAGAATGTATAGGATTAGGAAGCTCTACTTTTGTCTTGATTTCATGACTGAGATATTTAAGTTTTCCACATACCGGACATCTATTTTCAGTCAAAGAAGCTGAGAACAGAACCCTTGCCCAGCAGAGAGAAATCTCCTGACAGGCAAAAGATGAAAATGAGTGATCTTTTGTCTTGGAATCCGCAGCAAAATTTTTTACCGTAAGTAATTGTGTACACTTTAGAGTTCAGATTTATTGCCAGTTTGTGTTGACATTTGGTGTATGGCATGGCTTTGTCATTAGCCTACACTCCCCTAACAACAGTCTAAATGGTGGTTTAAGTGGATGTGGCTTTTTGTTTAAAGACCCATATGTCAAAAAACAAAACAGTGTAACTGTGGAATGGTGCAGCTTGACGGTCTGATGCAGGTGAGCATTTCATCTCAAAACATTGCAGAAATGGCTGAGGCAGTTATGACCATAACGATATGTCCCAGACACAACTGTTACATATACTGGCTACATACAATCACTCTTGTCATTAAACACTGTAGAGTTTCCTCATCATAGCCCACTAACTCATATGCAAGGGGTAGAAAATTCTACTGGGCTTTTATAGAGATAAAGTAATATTTTTGTGTCCTACTGAAAATATCATTCGTTCATAATAATAAAATCTTGAATATATTATGTTTAACTGGATGATTCCTTTTGTTAACATTAATGGATGAACTATCACAGACTCAAGGATTACATAAATTTTGCTCAGCACAACATGTGTTTTTCACACCTGAAATAATATTTTTGACATGATTTACATCCTTTTTAATAAGAAGTTTGAAAGAGTATGTATGTTGCTTTTGTGGCAGCTAATTCAATCTCTGTTATGCCACAGCAAAAAGAACAAGAAGAAGATTTTGTCAAAAGATGAGAACCAGCCGGCATCACCTGCATCATCCACCATCACAATGGATGAGGACAAAGAGTCATCCAATCAGAGTGCATCTTTACCAGCACCTCAGGTCATGATTGGGCCAGACGGAAGTGTGGTTCTTAATACAGAAAGGTGAGTTGTAGCTGCTTAGTCAGTCAGATTGACAGCATTGACTGGCACTACATTAGCCAGTTGACGCCCCATGGCTGTTTATTCTATCTCCACTTTATACCAAAATTGAGTTAAAGCCATAATTGCCATAACTAAGTGCTTTCCATCAGTATCATTCCAACAATATTCATGATGGTGTGTCGCCTCTAGGAGTAGAGTTTAGAGAGTTCCAAAGATGATCCATCACTTTGTGAAGTTTAACAACAGAACTGTGAAACATGCTGATGTGGAGATGGGATAAGGCAGTACTAAGGCAACATGGTGCTGAACATCAGATCAGACTTAGGAGTAATATGTAATATAAGACATGTTTTCCATTTATTGTCATAAACCGGTGGAGTAGAAGTTTTTTGTTTTGATTTTTTTAGTTTGCTTTGTGTTATTATCTACAAGACAAATTAAATGAATCTCATAAAAAAAATGGTGGTCTCAGATCTGTGGCATTTTTTTCATCTTATTTTGTCCGCAAGGAAGGACATGTTTAACTTGAATGTGAGCTGGAAATCGGTCTAAAGCAAATTGCTAACTAAAAAACGAAGAAGTTGTGGGCCCACAGTATCAAAATGAATAACGTAGCATTCAGTTTAATTTTACGGAAGTACAGTTTGCTTTAATTAAAGAAAGATGTTTCTCCAGTCTCTATTATGTTACTCAGTTTCCTGATGATTGTTCTTCTAGAATTGATTTTTAATGCTTATAATGTCTTCAGTTTGCTGATACAGACACCCAAAGATGACTCCCTGACCAAAGAAATCATTGAGGAAGATGATGATGACAGATATCTCAACACAAACTCATATCGTAAGCACAAGAAGACCAAGTTATGGACTGAGAAAGGTACTATGATTAACAGTACTGACAAACTTACCCAGAGATGGAACCGGTACCGGAAATTCCGGAGGTCCGGAAATTTTTTTCCGCCGTCATTTATCCCCGCGCTATCGATAATTTGTCAGGTAAAAAATTTAAACTGCGAAAAGAGCGATTACTGGAAAAATGCAAGTTGGCACTTCCGGTCTTCTGCCACGGGTACTTTTCGTTGTGTAGGTCTAGGCTAACCTACAGTCTGTCAGTTCAGCTCAATCCTTTGCGTTTCAGTAATGGATCCAGCACCCGCAAAAAGAGATAATGTGATGAAACATCGAGTGTGATCGTTTTCATGTCGCATGAGTGATTTTCTGTTGGATTTATAACTGGTGAAACCTGTGAGATGAAATTTTAGGGTAATCTCAGTGCTAGTCGTAGATCTGGTAGTCTTTAATTTTCACGGCATGGTTCAAATAAAAGTACAGAACTAGACTCTAGACCTAGATCTAGATCTAGATCTACTCTAAGTCTAGAACCAGGTACAACGAGACTTTGTCAACATGGTGCAATGTCAGAGGCACATGTTTTTCATAAGGCTATCGTTTTCAAAATGTAGCGTAGATCTAGATCTAGACTCTCTCTATATATATATATATATTGTTATCTAGATCAAGACATAGAAAAGGATCACATCTAGCACATGTGCCTTTCTTTTCAGTGTTTCATTTAGGATGAATTGTGACTTGGTAGGTTAAAGATTATCATCTGTGTTAGTTAGAATATTATTATTAGACTTGAAGTAGATAAGTAGGAACTTTTTTTGTGAAGAAAAAAAGGGGGTGGGAGGATTACCAAAGTTAGATCTATCTTGCATTGGGTAGGGATTAGTTCAACAGATATTTGCTAATTTGGATAAAATCATTGGTAATAAGCTAGACTCTATGTGTTTTGGTCAGCATGTAAACTTGCAGTGTAACCCATCTAGATCTAGATCTAAGATAGTGTCTGAAGAGGCAAGTGAGAAATGACTCGGGATCAAGATGGTACCTCATCAGGCTCATGTCATTCAATTCGTACTATTCATATTAGGCTATATCCTTAGGACAGATTCCTGATGGTATTGTTGACATGCGTTTATGTATTGTAGAGTCATCTTTTACAATCACGCGCGACACGCGCTTGCCGAAAAAAGTTCAGGAAATTTTTTTATGACGTGGTTCCATCCCTGCTTACCAACTGTCGTGTATTTTACTGGACTGTCTTGTATTTAGGGTGTCCGAGCCAGAGGGACGTGAGAAATAAATTTTTACAAGGTGCGAGGATGAAGGGCAGTGCAGTAAAGTGCAAAACAGTGATAACAGTATGCACATTGTACTGAGTATTCCAAACTGGCATTTCCCACTGCTACCAGCACACAAAATTACCCCCCCCCCCCCCCCCCCCCAATAAATCGTCTTGCGCATCTGATAAAAAAAAGCATAGGGGCCCTGAACATGCATAATCTAAATTAAAGCGGAAGAGGCTGTCCTTTACAATGGTATAAATATCGCTTCGATCCAAGTTGCAGTAAATGACAAAATTTTGAAAATTTTGTAGTTTTGATGGAAGAAACAAGCTAAGAGTGAGATTTCTGGCATCCTATGCCACAAGTTGTAGTGGGAACCACATTGTCGATTATCACATCCGCTGTCATGACCTTCTGAAACAGTCCCATGCTTTACATATAAATTTCAATGCATATTTATATAGTGGGACTCACACTGGCATTGTAAGTATATTGTTATTGTTGTTTTGTTGTTTTTTTAATGAAAAATAAATTAAACAGAAAATTAAATTTTAATTTCAGAGACAGAGAGGTTCTTCATGGGGTTAAGCATGTGTGGGACAGACTTCTCTTTACTTACCAATCTTCTACCTCATCGATCTAGGAGAGAATTGAAGGTATGTCTCTTTTAACCAGCATAGATTTTTGCTTTTTAACCTGTGTGTGCTATTTTTTTTCATGCTTTGAATACCAGCAGGTTTTGTTTTTTTTTTTTGCATTAACTTTTCATTCGTACATATACACTAAAACTGATATATATGTTTATCATGCTCAAAGCTCTGCGTTTTCATAAAATGCATGTGAATGAAGAATTTCTTAAACTATGTAGCATTGTGACTGGACTTTCTTTCTGGTGCCTATTTTCCTCTGCTAACTTGCTGCAAATTACAGAAATTCTGGCTTAAAAAATATGTTTATCATGTAATACAGTGCAAACCTGCTAAAGTAAAGCTTCCAGGGATCAAGATGGTAAATATACATAATTAGTCATGTTGTATTTCCAGTTTCCACCAGCAGAGTGTAAATGATGTAATTTATAATTCTCTGTATTTCAGAATAAATTCATAAGGGAAGAAAGACGAAACAGGCCACTTGTAGACAAAGCATTAGGTAAGATCATATTTCATTACTGAACATTTCTATCCACCTAACTTAGACTTTGGAGAAACACCGTTGAGCCTATAGATAGATAGTACATCACCACAGCCACGCTATATTTTAAACAGTTTGAAACATTTTAAACATGAAGAGGTTGAAATTGTCACAGAGGCCAAATATCTTGGCATTACTATTGATTCATTGCTTAACTGGCATGCGCATGTAACATATGTATACAAGAAAGCCAACCAGCGCATGTATTTCCTCAGAAAGCTCCGCTTTTTAAAAGTTAGCAAAAGCATTCTGAAAATATTTTACACCATGGCTATTCAGAGCGTTTTGATGTATGGAGTTGTCTGTTGGGGAGGAAACATCTTACAAAAAGATAAAAATAAGATCAATAATTTAATTCAAAAAGCATCCAAAATTTGTATCTGTGATCTGCCATATTTTGATGAGCTGTACACTGGTGCTTGTATTAAAAAAGCTAATATTATTATAAATGACCCCCAACATCCCCTGAACAAGGAATATATAAGATCTGTAAGAAGTTTAAGGCTGTTGTCAAAGAAAACTAAAACTGAGCGCTACTTTAAATCGTTTATTCCATCATCAACTAGGATGTTACAATAATGTCGTCATCTTGATCGTAATCTGTGCACAGTTGAATTATGTCCTGCGTGTCAGGTCAATGTGTTTTAGTTAGGGAAGCATATTGTGTGCACTGTTAATTTTGTTAATTTAGTTAATTTATCAGTGTGTGTGTATATATGTGTGTGTGCGCGCTATGTATCATACTTTCTGCTTCTGTAACTGTATTGTTATGTATTCAATGATCAAAACAAATTTCCTTGTACAAGGACGAATAAAATTTATCTTATCTTATCTTATCTTATTTAAAGTGTTGCATTTTCAATCACTTAATCCATTTCCTGGAATTTCAACATTTGTGAGCTAACCTTCCATCTCTTTTTTGTGCCGCCTGCAAATTTTTCTGAATCAGAGTTAGAGGGATAGAAACATACAGTAAGGATATCATTATCTACAAGTAAAGTGACCAGACATGTTGGAATTTTATTTGTTGTAAGGTGACTGATGTTCATGTCGGAAAAATACATCACACATCTTCACAGAAACACAGCATAACTTTATAGGTAGGCAAAAGTTAGGATTTGGTGCTTATTTTGCTCTGACTGTCTTGGATAATTGAAAATTCCTTTGATTTTTGGAAAAAGTCACACTCAGTTCAACCATACTGCCGCATGTTTTTATAGATTACCTAAATTAAATGCTTTAAATGCACTGGGCCTGCTGGTCCAGTAAAGAATTGTTTGCTGGCATGGACCCGCAGCGCAGTTTGGCCTTCCTGAGGGAGGCTAAAATTCATGTGTTATTTTAAAATGTTTGAGCGTATTTACAGAATGTATTTTGTGTATGAACTATTTATGGGCCTGTTCCCCTTAGTTTTTCATTTGTGAAATTTTAATGGATCAGGCTTGGAGAATCAGTTTAGTGTAAACTAAAGTACCCAAAAAAACGTGAAAGCATCGTGCCAATGCACTGGTAATCCCAAAGTCAATCAATGCAGTTAAAATACTCTGTTGTCATAGGCGTGCTGTATAATTATATATGGATATTTAGTGTTCTGATTGTCACGAGTGGAGTGAGCGATAGTTAATAATTACGGGGGGAAAGGAGGAGAGTAAAATTAACGCACGTAGACAAGTAAGGGAAAGCGTGCATGTTATGAGTGGTGGGGGTCTGAAGGAGGCGAGGGCGCTGTATTACTATCACTGCAAGTTAGAGCGGACGCAAGAGAAAGCCCAGTGGGCGAACATAAGGGGAGCAGTCGGAAGACTAGTGAGAGAGTTTTTTCCAGTGATGACTGGTAGGTGAAACGATGATTGATAATTATGATTGATGTATTATATTCGTCTATTACCATGATGTAAATAAGTATATGTGAGGAATGTGGAAGTCCTTGATATTGGATATAGCAATGTGCGCCATGAGCGATAGATGAAAGTTGAGTTCATGGATTTGTAGCACGAGTGAGTATTGTGTACTACGATGGAGGTGTGTTACCGTAAGAGGTTTGGTGAGTGAAATGTGAACTATTGTGTGTACGCTTCATGGGTTGTAAGGAGAGGTGGAGTGAATAGAAATGGTATGGTATTATACCAATGTAATGTTATTCTTGTAGGTGTCGGGGACAGGCCAAAGAGCCACCTCGGTGAGCACAGGGGATAGGCCAGCATAGGGCCGGAGGCCACACATAGGCCAAGAGTGAGGCTGTCGGTGCAGGACAGTAGAGGCGCATAAAGTCGTGGCAGTCTGGCCACGGACAGGGACGTAGATATGAGCGTGAATGTGCTAACTGAAATGATAATGTACTATTGCCATGTTGATGGGCTATTGAAATGATAATGTACTATTGCCATGTTGATGGGCTATTGAAATGATAATGTACTATTGCCATGTTGAGGGGCTATTGAAATGATAATGTACCATTGCCATGTTGATGGGCTATTGAAATGATAATGTGCTATTGCCCTGCTGAGGTGCTAGTGGAATGCTAAGGTGTTATGGCAATAGGAAGGTGATATTGAGAGACTGCGGTGCCAGTGAATTATTAATGTGCTATTAAGACCCTGAGGGGAGAGGCTGAGGCCGAAGTGTCTTTAGGAAGTAACTACCGGGTTGTGGATCCGAGGAAGAGTGCATGTGTGAATAAGGTCGTTGTACGGCAGTTAATTTCAATAATATAATGTATGTAATTGCGCTATTATCTGTATATTATGTTTAATAAATGTGTGAGTCTGATGGGTTGTTCTGTTAAGTGTTAAACTTGTTCGTTCGTGATTGTTGTCCTGTCATAACTTATTACATCTCCCAGTCTGGGATTTGTGACACTGATCTGATACTTTGGTTAAGTAGGGAATATAATATCCTCTCATTCTTTCTTGTGGCAATATATACTGACATAATTTCTGCTGTAGGTCCAGCTTTAAATTTTTGTTTCAAGGCTTTTTATTGACTGTCGGTTCTGATAACTTTGCAATCTTTCACTTGAGAGACAGTTTTTTTGTTGTTATTTTTTTTTGTCTTTGAAATGACTTGAAAATGTAGAAATTATGATACAGATTTATTGAGAAGTTGGAATGTCTCTGTCAACAGCAAATCGTCAGCAATATGATCCCACACCATTCCAGAAAATGGCAGCAGAGGATGAGAAAGAGAAGAAAGACATCCAGAAGAAAATGAAGAAGGAAAATGTTGCTGGGAAGAAGAGAGATCAAGTACCAAAGAGCAGACGGGGAAGAAAAAGTAAGATTATGAAACGTCTACAATTGTACAATTGGTTGTTTCATATGTAATGAATTGTCTACCACAGAATCAACCTGTTTTATTGATGTTTTCATTTGCCTTTAGCCTTCATGGCCGGTGTATATTTGTGTATCATCATGGATTCATAAAAAAACAAGATATACATGCATTCACAGCTAAGTTCAGGCTAAAGGGTGGTTTCATTCCATTTTCAGACCTATGAAGAGTTTTCCAATTCTCATCTATGGTCACACCTGGTCACAAGAACAGTTGATAGAGTGGGGAAGTCATGATTTTACCTAACTGGAAGTTTATCATGCCATTTTCTATAATGAACATTGTTAACATGTTCGGGGGGGGGGGGGGGGGCAACGTGAATAAGATCAGATGTCTCACTTTTCTTCAGTTTTCCTTTGTTCAGGATTTCACCTCCATATTTTACTTTTCACCCTCTTCATAACTGTAACAGAACACATACATCCTGCAGTCATTTACTGATTGAGGATTGTTTTAGTAGTTATTTTGTTGTTTGATGTTGTTCTGTTGTCAAGTTTTCCGTTGAGAATGAATGTTTTAGGTTCATTTTGAGATCCCAATCCAGCAATCATTGCCTGGTATTATAACTTAGCCTATGCTTGCATTACAGGGAAAAATGAATCAGAGGACGAGGAAGATGACTGGGGTCCTGAATATGATGAGTGAGTTATCCACTTTTGTGATTGTTTTTTGTTACCTTATCATGTGGGACTTTATTGTTAGATGAGGATGTTCAGGGTTCCCACTGGTCCTAAGGTCCTTGATTTTCTCAAAATTGATTATAAGGCCCGAAAAGGTCCTTAATTTTCAAATTGTACAGAGATCCTGAAAAAATCCTTAAATACCAAAATGTTCATAACTTTCTTGGTTATATTGCACTACAGCAAGTAGGGCTTAAGACTCACCTCTTTACCAATTTTCAATCCAACTGACAATGTGGCCTTCAATCTAAACAGTCTTTGAAAAGTCCTGAATGTTTTGTTTTTTAAAAGTGCTTAAATGTGGTTTTGAAAATGGAAAGCTGAAGGAACCCTGATTTGTTGTTGACTGCCTGTTGTTTAAAACTGGTAGTATCCTTCAGTTTTAAACTGAAATGAAGCTGTTATTGTGGCATTAACACTTTCATACCACAAGTTTCACTGGATTTTTACCTGTGAATGGATTCATTGCAAACTTTGTAAACTCAACAAACAAAGAGTCAATAAAAATCACCACAGGAGTTCAAAACTACACACACACAAAATAAAATGCAGGAAGTGACCTGATCACTCATTTGTATATATATCCTAATTCCTAAACACAAGGAGTCCCATGGGTGTAATGCAGAAAGCCATGATTTTTTGTCTCATTAAAGCATTTCTTTTTAGTGACCACAGCATGGGAAGTGTTAACTTGCTGGTAATTTTAAACTAGCACTGTGAAAAGTTTCTGTACCTTATTCACCAGTTAGTACCTTATTCATTTTCTTCTCTTTTTAAAGTATAGTTTGCTCATTGTACACATGCATATTATCGTTGCTGTATGTTTCTCTCCACCAAACTCTGATTTTGAGGCACAAAAAAGTGTTTTAAGGTTGGCTCACAAATGTTTAATTTCCAGGAAACAGATGAAGTGATTGAAAATGTAACACATCATCTGTTTAAAATATAGTATGGCTATGATGATGTTCTATCTATCAGTAAAACATTGTTTGTCCAAAATTCAATTTAGCTGAGTCGAAACATTCAGTAATGATGTATGAATAAAACTCATATTTCATGTCATTATTATTTGACTGGCGGCCATTCAGAATGAGACATTTTTCGCTGGCCTCGAACCAGAGAAATCGGCAGTTGAACTTGTTTGGGGGGTCAGATATTGATTTTTTTTTTTTTAATGGCAGAAATGGAAACTTGATCCATTTCTGGACTAGAAAACGTTAATTATATGAGCAGATTTAAGTATAAAGTGATTAAAATCAGGATTTTCTGAGGTAGGTATCTAGCTGTTTTGTGTTGAGCCAGATCTTTAATCACAGTTTTCTCAGGATTTGCGCCATTGTTCAGGGCTCACGCCCCACCTCTTTAAACTGCAATATCTCGGGCTAGAATTAAGCTAGCTCAAATTTTTTTCACCAAGTGAAAGTGCATGAAATAAGCTTTCACATAATACCAATAACACTATTATGATAAAAAGCGACAGGTGACTCATTTTGACAGGCTGCGCGACATTTTAATATGCTGATTTATGTAATGGTATAATTTTGTACCTTTTTTTTTTCAATCAACATTCTCAGGGAGGATGAGGAGAATCATGGTGACCATGAGGAGAAGACTGAAGCTCCAGTGGCCAAACGTGCAAAGAAAACTGCAGGTGTCAAGAAGGAAATTGAGTATCCCAACAAGTACAGATCTGTGGACCGGCCAATCCCTGCTCAGCTGGAAGAAAAAGCCAACGTGCCATTTGTTCCAGGTACCTGTGGCAATTCTTCTCAGACTCGACCACCTGTTCCACAGTACGAAAAATATCAAGATCTGGACCATCCACGAATGAGGGGCCAGCCTGCCAAAACTTATTCTCGATTCGGGACAGAAAATCAGGCCAATCAAATGCAGCCATCAGTGTCCACTTGTGTTCCAAACACTGCTGCCTCGAACAACTTTGGACTGGGCATACAGACTATTCCAGGATCAACACAAGTCCAGATTGAAATGGAGGGAGTTCGAAACCCTGTTCAGGGAGTTTTGATTCCTTCTCATATGGTTCCTCAGATTGCACCACAGCTTGGCATACAGGGTAACTCAGCAGGCATGCAGGTATTGCTAGTGCAAGAAGAGACTGACTCAGGCAGTTTGGTTCATGTCTATGTCATACCAGAAGGAGATGCAGGACACAGGCCTAGTGGACCAGCCAGTCACCCAGCCCTGAGTTCGCCCATTCCAAGCCCACACCCATCGACCCCAATCCAAAGCCCTCATCCAGCATCACCATTCTCACCATCCTTCAACCATTTTCCTGCAGCCCCAGTTCACAGTCCCCACCCTGGTGCATCAGTGCGTAGCCCGTCACCGTTATACATCCCTCCACCCAGCGCATTCATTCAAAGACCCCATTCACAGAATTTTTCATCTGCTCCAGTGCAAAATCTGCAGCCTCAATTCTCAGGAGAGTATGTTCAGAATCCATTGCCATCGTCATTAACATCAAGGACCACAAGTAGTAGCACTGCACCAGTATTGAATTCTTTGGGATCTCCAGCAAATCCAAATGCAAAACCAGTTAATCATACTGGATTCTCTTGTCCACAGTCACAACCTGATAGAAATTTTTCAGCAGTGAGGAATCCGCAATCTGTTAACACATCAATCAACAGACTAGTAACATCTCAGTTCTCCCAGCAGACTCAATTCAACCATGTACATTTTACAGACATATCACATAATGTTGCTCCTGCTGTGCCAGCTGCTCAGTCCTTCACTTCCCTGTCACAGCAGTTATCTGCACCTGGAAATTCCCAAACAATGGTGACAGAGACAGGAGCTTGCGTAACTATAGGGACACATAGAATTTCAGTGCAGGCAGATCTCACAAGTGAGAGAAATGTTGGAGAATATGACGAAGATTGCGTAATCTTGAATTCCAATGATCCACAGAGTCAGCTTGACAGAGCAGCAATGTCAGATGCTTAATTTTCTCAGTGGTAGCTTAATTGTCTTATTTATGACCTCGCATTGAATACTATTTTGTATTAATTTGATACAATCAATAACTGCAGAAGTATTGCATGTTCGAGTGAGACCATAACCTGTTCAAGTTGCTGATCAAAAAGAGCATTTTGTTGGGAGCCAGCGGCCTAATATTTGATATTGAAATGCTTTGCTGAGAGCAAGCTGTCTCAAGTGACAAAGTTTTTGAAAGTACTAAAGTGAGACATTCTAGCACATCCTAAGCATACAGGCATCTTGTATTTAGTATAGTCCTATCTGCAAACTTACAGGTCAAAGGAAAAATTTTCTTACTTCAATTTCGAACTTGGTTTTTGAGTTTTAACTTTTCATTTTTCGAGAAGAGTAGTGGTGACGCAAAAGACATGTTAGGTCTCATCATGTAAAACGATATTAAAGATCAGAATCGGGCCATAATGGGCTCAGTGACAGGAATAGTGATATCACAGATCACTTATTGGGTGAGTGACAGCAGAGATTCAGTAATATGTCGCAGCCACTCAAGAAAATTTAGCAAACTGATGGTTGGAAGAAAAATTTACCATTCTTCTAGTAGAAAGTGGTAGCAGATACAGGATGCCCGAAATATCTGGATCCATAGGCAAAAACATATTTAAAAGTTTCATTACAGTAAATGTTCAAGTTGACGCCTTGGACTTTGCGACATTTGTATGTAATGCATATTATTTGTCATACAATAATTAAAAGTGGCAAAAATTTGAAAACTGTATTTGAGCCCTATCATCATTTTGCTGTTTTCTTAACTTGGGTTGCTATGACCTGTTACTTATTCTGTGCTGTTATTTCACATGTAAGCATAGGTGGGAACCGTCGATCTCAGGGCTGACCTGTCGTGATTTTTTTTGTCTGTCCTCAGCATGTGTATATTCATGCATCAGCATGTATTCATAAAGATACAAAATGTGCAAGTTTACAGCTAGGTTCAGGCCTGTTGGATGGTGTCAGCCCTATGAAGATTTTCTCTCACCTATGTCATTTAGCTCATTGCTGTTGTCATGTACATAATATTTGACTTGATCCAGTCAATAGTTCATCCTGAAGAGTTGTTGACCATAGTTTCAGAAACTGCCAGAATATCCCAGTATTCCATTGTATGTATCTTGAGTCTGAGAAGTGTATGTCATGTATACTATGTCAACTATGAAACAAAACAAAAGCAGGCAGCATATTTGTGTTGTCAATCAGAAGGCTGGTTATGTATGAAACAGCCTGGGAAAACCAGTCACAAGAAAATTTCACAATTTGAGTTATTTCACCATCTTGTAGCAGAGGTTTTGCAGAGCAATTTTGCTTTTTAAATTGTTTAAATATCTTCACTATAACCAGAGTTATGACATTTTAAAGGTACAAAATGCACAGATATTACAAAATGAAAATTATTGTGCCTAAAGTTAACGCATTTGTTTTCAATAAATACTTTGAAGTATCTTTCTCACCAGGAAAGTAAAATAACGCTATTATTTGAGTGTTTAACCATCATAAAACTCAAATATTCAGTCATTTCAAGCACCAGGTACTTTTCTCTGTCCGCCATCTTGTTGATAGCAACTGCATTTTTTTGTAGGTATTAATTAAAATGAAATTCTTTGCTCTTAGAATATATTTTGGAGTATATGGAAAGAAAGTTTTCCTGCACAAAGCAAAGGTTACTTTGTCAGCTAAAAGATTTAAGGGTAGAAATTGCAATTAAAATCAATTGAAAAACCGATACTATAAGATTGGCCTCTTCTAAGCAGACGGTGATCTTTTGTTTACAAAGATACATTGGTATG
Source organism: Onchidella celtica (assembly GCA_963931925.1). Taxonomy (NCBI): domain Eukaryota; kingdom Metazoa; phylum Mollusca; class Gastropoda; order Systellommatophora; family Onchidiidae; genus Onchidella; species Onchidella celtica. Next base: position 5,618,184 of record OZ007575.1, read on the forward strand.
TGATGTGGCAGGGTAGGAAAATGTGAGTGCACGTCCAAAAGAGAACAAAGTTGTTAACCATGAAAACAGTCAAATTAGGTAATGTCAACAAATTTGGTCCCATGCATTTAAAATGCAAAATTAAAGTACCCGGTATTTAGAAGCTTTATTCCATGCTAAAACTTACACACAAGATGTAGGAATGGTTGTAGAATGAGGTGCTGACCTTAGCTAAATTTAGTCCTAGGGTCACCCAAATGACCTTTGGAAGCTGATTACTCAACACTAAGATTTTTGCAACCCAACAGGTTTTCTCAGACTGTCTCATATATAATTGTGATTCATACACCATTTTTTCAAAACGTTATTGAAGCTATTTATGTCAGATATTCGCCACATTTCTGTATTAGATGAATAGTAGGATTTTCTGTGACACATTATCACATGGCATTTACTTCTACTAAAGAAGAAGGAAGTATGTATGGAGGGTCATATGTTAAACTGTTGTAACTCGACTTTTTAAAAAGATTTACATGCTTGACATACTTGAGCCTTTGACAGCCTGCAGGTTCTGTTATAAGTTGGGGGTTAAATTCTGAAAACAAAAGATTAAACGACATATGTAAAAGATGGCAACTTTAGAATCTGATGAAGAAAGTTAATTCAAATTTTGCTTTTCTCAAAAAAAAACTTGTAAAAACTGAGTTGATGCTAGTTTACCTGGCATCCCTTGTTATGGCATTTACCTGTGAGGACCAGAGAACTGATACAGAATTTGATCCTTGGGGTGGCTGTTTTAGTTTCCATAACACACCTGTGCAGTATATAGTTATGTGGGCACTGCACGATTTTCATGGGAATTTGTAATGAAAAAAAAATAAAATTGTCAGTGGTCAAGAACTCATAAAACATAGTTCAAAGAATGGCCAAGAACCCATTAAACATGGTACAAAGGCTAGCCAAAACCCATTAAGCATTGAAGTTACGGATAAGTGTATTCCATTTGACAGTATGCAAATCGTGTAGGGCTGAAATTCAATTACGGGAACTACTCAGGATAGTAATGGTTGACTCTTTGTTCAGAAACAAATGTGCAATAATGTTTTAACTATAGTATTGTACTTACTTGGGCATCATTTCACCTGCACCTTTTTTGTCCCCGCCAATCACAGAAACCTTTTAATGGTGCTCATGGAGTTCTGAGATTCAGGGGTTTTTTTTTGTTTGTTTGTTTTTCTTCCTTACCCCTCCTTTTGTTTCTGTTAATTTTTGTCATTTGTCAGAGTGTTCCGGAAGATTTCTGTGGTAGACCTGCCAACCGGCCTTTATTTTACAGGAGAGTCCTGCCTTTAGGGTGTACTGTTAAAGGGATTTCAGTAATCTTTGTCTCTTGCAATAAATTCTTGCCAGGTTTGAGGACAAAAGCCAGTCTAGTAAAGTGCAGGACAGTGGCTACACAGCATGCACACTTTACTGCTTAACATAGAGTACACTATGTGACAGTTTGCAAAGTGTGTTTCTGTGTTCAATTTTTTTTTTTGTATTCTCTTGTCTGTTGAAAACAATACTGTTAGTTATAGTTTCAGCCTTCTTTTAAAGATCACAAGTAAATATGCCCCCCTTTAGGTTTCCCTTATTGAAGTGGTCATTTAGTTGGTAGGTCTGTTGTTATTTCAGACTCTGTATTGTTGTAATTAATTTCTGAGACCAAATGATATTGCATTTATATTGAGATTTGTACTGACTGTTCACGATATTCGCACATCTCCATTTGCATCTTTTCATTTGCATGCACCATTTTTCATTGAAATGTGGCATTCTGCAGTAAATGTTTCTTTCTTTCAAAATTCATTTGAGAATTATATCTCATTAAAGTTCCACATCAGAGCCTGTATCAGTATTTCAGGGAAGTTAATGGGAGCACTGAGACAGAAAGAGAGAAGACCAGATTTGCCTTGAAAGAAATGCACACCTTTGTGTAGTTCAGCTTTTCAGAACTTCAGATTCTGTTTTTCCTTGTAAAGAGAATGCAATATGAAATCACAAAATTTGTGTACTCTCTGTATTTGCACTATATTTATCTGAAATGATGGTGTTGTGATAAATAAGTCTCAAGAGCGTAAACAACAGTTTGGTGTGAACATTAACATTTTCAAATTGCAAAGAACTTGTTACCAAGGTAATGGGTGTCTCAAAAGAAAATGTTTTCACGCACTTTGAATATTTATTAATATGAATTATGATGTCAGCTACATGTGGATATTCCAAAATCTATAATTCAAATTAAAAAGGTTTCTGGTCACTGGTCCTTTGACTGGGGATGGAACTCTCTCCATCTGTGTCAATCATGGGCCAATACCTGGGTTTCAGCCTAGCTTTTTGAGGCCATTCAGTGATACTGACGGCCCTTTTTTTCTGTCTGCCTCTACTTCTACTGTCCTAGACTGGTGCCTTCCAAACTGGTTTTTGAGAGGCCATTAGCTCTAGTGACTTGGCCGTACCACTTCATTAAACTAACTAGGACAGATGTGTAATTACTGACTTATCACATATGTTGAAACTGATTACCAATCTGGGCCAGACACTGATGACATTACAGTTCAATAGAGTTGCAAACTTAAGCTGTTCATCTGTGTATGCATTATTTGAGACACCCTGTAAAATAGGAATTGAAATTGAACTCCCACTTTTCTATTTATTCAGACTCATGGCTCACATTACGCAAGTGTGTACAACATGTATTCTAATGAGCACATTTCAACTGGAGGTATCTGAAATTTCAAAGTGAACTGTGGGGTCATTTAGACCAAACACTTCAGTAACAATAAGCAGCTGCGGCGTGTAGATGAGAAATGGAAGGGAAGGAGAACCAGCAACCAAACGCTCAAGAAGGGGAGGCAAACAGAGAATTAAAGTAAACATCACCAGTAGACATGGTTGTCTCCCTGGATATAGACAAGTATGCAAAGCAAATTTAATCAAAGTGGACACTGATGATGTAGAATGTGACCAGTGCAGTAACATCAGAGTCGGTTATTTAAATGCTCAGTCATCTAGAAATAAAACTGAAGACATTGTGGACCTCATTCACGAAAAGAATCTAGATTTACTTTTTATCGTTGAAACATGGTTAGTGAAAGAGCGTGATGCTATTATTGAAGATGAACTGACACCTCCTAATTTCAAAATTAAATCTTTTCCTCGGAAAAATCGTCTTGGAGGCGGGATCGCTGTAATTTTCAGAAAATCACTTGAACCAAAAATTGTTATTAAACCGGAAACTAGCTACCAACCTGAAACATTTGAGATTATGGAGCTATCATTAGATCTTGGCACCAAAGTCTTTCATTTTGTCTGCATTTATCGAGCGTCGGGCAGTAAAACCAATTTTCTGAGTGAACTTGAAGTTCTCCTACCACGCTTAACCTGCGAGAAAGGATACCCTGTTCTTTTGGGTGATCTTAATTTTCATTTTGATTCTGAAACATCATCTGAAGTAAAACGACTTAAAGAACTTATCGACCAATGCAACATGTCTCAGATAATCAAATGTCCAACTCATCGAGCTGGTCACATCTTAGATTTAGTGATCATCAAACAAACCTTGAGCACCTTCACCAACACCGCCGTCCTAGAAAAACTCATTTCGGATCATAAAACCATCGTACTCGATATTGATTTCGCAAAGCCAAATATCATTAAAAAAGTTGTGTCGTCCAGAGACATAAAAGGTATCGACATCAATGCCTTCAAGACGGAAATGGCCAATGCTCTCGAGAACTTTGAAGGCGACATCACATCTTATAATAACATCCAGCAAGATCTACTTCAGCGACATGCACCTATCAAGACCAGGTCAATCTCCAACAGACCGTTCGCTCCATGGTACACCCTAGATGTCAAGGCAGCCAAAGCAGAATGTCGCAAAGCAGAAAGGAAATGGTTAAAGACAGGTCTTACAGTCCACAAGGACATTTTCAAACACCAGAAGAACAAATGGAAATGTGTTATTAAACTTGCAAAAAAAGACTTCTATGTCACTAAACTTCAAAATTCTACATCTTGTAAGGAACTTTTTAGTATTTGTGATGAACTCACAGGGAAAAGAAAGGAAACACCTCTACCCACAATTTACGAGAACAATTTGTTGCCCAATGTTTTTGCTGATTATTTTGATAAAAAAGTTACAACTATCCGAGAAAATCTTGACAGTTTTGATGCCATTGATCATTTTGATGAGTTTCAGGGAAATCCTATAGACACTTTTGGTGTTGTGTCGAATGAATCTGTAAAATCTATCATCATGGCATCGCCATCAAAATGTTGTGACCTCGATCCTATTCCTACATTTTTGGTTAGATCTTGTATTGACGAACTGGTTCCAACTATTACAAAAATAATAAACAACTCTATTTTAAGTGGGTCTGTCCCTGATTATTTTAAAACAGCCTGGGTAACACCACTTTTGAAAAAAACGACTCTTGATCAAAACATGTTGCAAAATTATAGACCCGTCTCAAACCTTCCTTTTCTTTCAAAAATCCTTGAAAAGGTGATATTACAACAACTATTGTGTCATTTGAGAAATAATGACCTGTTGGAACCATTTCAATCTGCTTACAGAAGTAACCACAGTACTGAAACTGCACTATTAAGAATCATGAATGACATATTAGTAAAGGCAGATTCTGGAAATATTACTCTGCTAAATTTGTTGGATCTATCAGCAGCGTTCGACACCATCGACCACGAAATCCTGCTCAGAAGGCTAGAAACATCGTTTGGAATCAGAGGGGTCGCCCTTAAATGGGTCGAATCTTATCTGTCAAATCGCCACCAATTTGTTGTAACCAACAAAATAAGATTTTTTTCCTATGCGCTTCAGTATGGCGTACCACAAGGCTCAGTGCTTGGTCCTATTTTGTTTACTATCTATACTATTCCACTTGTACATGAAATAAAGAAATTTAATTTACAATATCATTTCTATGCTGATGATACCCAGCTCTACAGTTCTGCCTTGCCATGCGATGTTGACAGCCTTCTGCAGCAGGCTGGAAACTGTATAACAGAAATTAAAAGCTGGATGAACCAAAACAAACTGGCTCTAAATGAGGATAAAACTGAGGTTATTTTATTAGGCCGTGAGCGGGTTCTGCAAGAAGTGGACAGAACTGAGATGATAATTGGCACTAATTCAATAGAAATTTCAAAAAAAGTAAAAAACCTAGGGGTTTACATTGATTCGAATCTTTCTATGTCATCTCAGGTTAGTCACCTCATTCGCATTCTATACATGGAAATCTGGAAAATCGGTAAAATCAGACATCTTATTTCAACTGAAACTGCGGCTGTTTTAGTAAATTCTTTTGTACTATCAAAGCTTGACTATTGCAACTCCCTTTTGGCTGGAATTTCACAAAAAAATATTAGAAAACTCCAAATTGCTCAAAACAATGCAGCGAGACTTGTTTTGAAGAAAAAGAAAAGAGATTCAGCACTGCCACTTCTGCAGAGTTTGCACTGGCTGCCAGTTGAGAAAAGAATAATGTACAAATTGTCATCCATTTGTCACAAATGTGTCAATAATACTGCTCCATCGTACCTAGTTGATTTAACTGATTACTATGTTCCATCTCGTCAATTAAGATCATCATCTGACACTACAAAATTGAAAGTACCTAAAATGAATCTGTCCACTGTAGGAGAAAAGTCCTTTTCATTTCTTGGCCCTACCATCTGGAACACTCTTCCAAAGACAACCAGGGAAATTAATGACATTGATTCTTTCAAATGCCATCTGAAGACCCATTTCTTTCAGACAAACTAGGCTGGGTGTTTTTCGGCAGCAACAATAGTAAATATTTTTGAATTTCTTTTGTGTATGCGTGTGTGTGTGTAAGAGTTTGTTAAAGCGCCCAGAGCTTGTCATCGACGGGGTTGGGCGCTATATAAATGCAATATATTATTATTATTATTATTAGTGATGAAGGGGATTTACACCTGAAGCTAATACTAGTAGTAGTGCACTGTGTCAAGTCTTGATTTGTGTCAGTTTTGTGAACTGTGGAGTCAAATGGAACCTGGCTCACTAGTGAGACTGAAACAAGCCTGTCTCACAAGTTGATTTACAGCAAGTTCAAGGCTTGACTTAAAACCAAGGCAAAACAGACTTGATCCAGTGGGATACCAGCCTACCAGCCTTGTAGACTGAAGCAAGAGAAAAAAAATTCATGTAAGTGAACTAGGAGGGGGGGGGGGGGGGGTGGTGTTAGATACTTGTAGATTATGTAGATTAAAGGGAAGGAATGACAATACAAACAGAAAAAGAATATCAACAAAGAAAAAAAACATTGCACACAAAATAGAACAGAAGTATTTTTGAGAGATCATGGGAACCTGGACAAGTGGAATCAAAAATACATTATGCGTGAGCGGAGAGAGAAAGTGGGTGTCTCAGATCTGACACTAGGCAGCATATGAAACTCTATTGTCTCTGAACTCTGAACTTTGTATTTAGCTGATAACATGTGTTTCGCTTTGCTGTTTGATATGAAATGTTTGACTGCAAAACTACATGAATTCCATTTCTGAACTATCTTTATGCCGTCAGCGCACTGAGGCGAATTTGTTTTGCATCTGTTCTGAGTTAGAGGGTGTGGTCTTTCTTTCTGCCAGCTGACACAACACAACTTTGAGGTGCCTGAGCTAGTGAGGCAGACTTGTTTCAATGCGGGCAGTCCCCTTTCATTCCGTGGTAACCCAGACAAAACAGACAAGACTCAGTGCTCCACTAGCCTTATGGACTCCTGGCACTACTCACTACATGTACTGTTGTATGGACACGGATTGTTGCTTGTTGTATGTAGAGTTCATGAAATAAAGCAGTGCATTTATTGTCATCCATAAGTGGCTTTTTATTTGTATTGAGCACGTCATGAAAGAGTTGTGCGTTGATTTACTAGAGAAGAAAAAAAGTTCAGAGTTGTTGCACATGGGGAATAACGTGGGCAAAAGTAAATAACAGTGCCACACTACTGGGAAAAACAAATAACGCAGCCAAACTTGGTCAAATTCACTATTAAGTGTCATTGTACAGAATGAAGGGTTCCTTATCTTTTTATCAGAGGCATAATTTTGTACCACTTTTTTTTTTTTTATCATCACAAAATGGAAACTGGACAAAGAATGAAACGATGGGCAAGGCAAAATGAGTTTTGCCTGTCCAGTATGTGGTTGGCGTGCCCAGTCTTTGCCCATACCGCGGCAGCACAGTTTTAATTTCCGGCCAACATTGGCACGTTCGCCCAAGACATCTTTAGCTCAGTTTCATAACAGCAAACTGAAATGCAAATTTACAGCTAGGCTCAGGTCTGCGAAGTTGTTTCAGTCTATTTTCAGTGCAATGAAAATATTCCAATTCCCGCCCATGAAATAATAAAAGGTGCATAAGTGTAACCACATCATGCTTACTGATAACATTTCTTTTCATTTTAGTACTTTTACCCTCACCCTACTGTCTCTCTGTTTATCGGAGGTAACCTGGTTATGCAGAGGCGGAACGTTCTCGTTTTGAACAGCGTATCAATTTATTTGGGTTTTTATCAGGTTTTTATCTCCTGAACAGAGAGGATCAAGTGACATTGTTCAGACTAAGAACTGGTCACAATAGGCACACCATCATACGTTCACCAAGTTTGAAATAGGAACATCTGCCATATGAGTGCAGTCAGTCTCCTCAAAACACAGAGCATATATTGCAGAACTGCACACTCTTCTCGGCACTACGAGGAACATATTGGCCCAAACCCACCGACCTGAATGTCAAACTCTATGGTGCTCTGCCAGAACTGCAGAAAACCGTAGACTTTCTTAAAAGAACAAATCTGCAGATTGTTAGTTTGGTGAACGAAAGAAGAAGAATCAGGGTGATCCAAGTCGGAAAGTAATAGAGAATTTTTTCGAAGATGGTGCTGGGTACGGGGGCAGCAATTAAAAAGGCTCACCCTGTCTTCCTGCGGAAGATAGGATTACCTCCACCAACAATATTACGACCTTTGGTTATCCTTATCAAATGAAAGACAACCTCCCCACCCCACCCATGCCACTCTTTTAATCAGCTAGTTGCTCTATTGATTTCAAATGGTTTGGTCTCGACACATTGTCACAATGCCTTTCCAGATGTAGACCCACATTAAGACTCCGCCCCCGTTATGCTCTCTTAGTTTCGAATTTTAAAACTGTTGGCTAAGCAATATTATTTATCACACCCCAATTTGTGGCTGGTAGGACGAACTCATGAAGCAGCGCAGCTTATCGTAACACTTCAAGCTCAACATGCTCCATACAGTTAACTCGGTTATAAGAGAGTTAAGTTGCCATTAAGCAGTTGAAGGTTAAATTTACGAATGATACAAACCGCATCCTGTTGGTTCAGTAAAACAGATAGTCAGACAAACAGATAGGTTTTCCTCAGGATGTATTCCTAGTTGTGTCTGTTCTGTTACAATATTGTGAAAGCTTTAGAACAGACAATCCACCCACCCATTCATCTATTCATCCACCCACCCATACATTCATTCATCCATCCATCCATCCATTCATCCACTCATTCATTCATTCACATACCCATACATGCATCCATATTCATCCAATCTTCCATCCATCCATCCATCTATTCATCCAATCCACCTTCCCTCTACCCATCCATCCGTCTGTCAGCCAGTACCCAAAGGAACCATCCACAAAGTACATATCAATAGTAATGCTTTTCATATGTTTGGCTCCATTCCACCGCTACGCACCCCTCCCCCTCCCTTCTGAACGAGCATACGGCCATCAGAATGGTGCATGTCCACGATCAGGTCTCGCTATTCTGAATCTTTAAGCCAAGTGGTACATGTACATATTGTATTATGCTTGGACTATGAAGTTCATCGAAAACAATTTTTTAATGTATAATCAAACAAGTTTCTTTGTCCACCGTCTATTTTTTAAACGATTATTCTACATGTATTACAGTCATTGAACAACATACATGTACTTACGTTCATGTGTTGGTTTTACATTCTACACTTTTTAAAATTTGTTCAATTGTTTTATTGGTTCAATTTTCCGTTCTTTAAGTTATTTTACATGAGGAAGGTTAATCCATGTACATACAGAAAGCTTGATTTGTCTTCCCCTTTTCTTTGCGTTTCACGGTATCGTCCCTGTATTTGGCCTAATTCTTACGCGAGGCTTTGCTACATGCAACTTTTTTTCTTGCCGCATTGTGACTGGCACTCTCCTGATGCCCCCCCCCCTTCCCCACCCCTTTGTGCTTGCATTCCCATTCCCTTTCCTCATGTATGCTTCCGCCACCTCTTTCCGGACCTATGATTCTTGTTTTTCACCGCACAGTGCACAAGTATAAATGTACGTGACAGGGGAGGAGGGGGGGGGGGCGAGCTCTGAAAGGCATAACCTATTCCATGGCATGTACGGCTTCACACAATTTGCAACACTTGAAATGTCACTGCCCTCTATTACATGTAATTTGGAGAAGCAGCAGATAAAGGGCACCAGCCAAAATGTCAATGAGACATGCGCTAGATTTGATTTCGGCTGTTATCGAGGACGATCGTCTCGAAACAAAAGTACGATGTGTCTCGAAATAGTTATCCAAGGCTGGATAGTAACACACAGTTGTGAAGCTATTGAAATACTTAGCAATTTATCCATTTCATCAGATCTCAGGCCTTTCTCATTCTGGACAGACGTTTTACTAGGACAGCCGGGAAGGAATGGGGGGGTGGGGGCGGTTAGCTAATTCAAAGAAATCATGGCTGTCTCAAGTATTTCTTTCACAACATCCAGTTTTTCATTTTACGTTTCATAATTTAAATGTATACATATACATGAAGTACATATCTAAAAAGGCAGACGGTTGGATAGATAGGTAGGCAGACAGACAAAAAATAGATAGATAGACAGACAGAATGACGGACGGATGGATGGATAGGCGGGCGGGGGGGGGGGACAGACAGACAGATGGATTGATAGAAAGACAGATCACATGTCAATATGCCATGTCCCACATAATGTCAAGACAATTAGTCCCACGACAACAAAGCAATCGTTACTGCACATTGGCATGATAACTGTGCCGTTATCAGTGGATGGCCTCTCCATGTCATCATACCCATCCCTCTTCTTACTGTGAGAGGATGAACGACTTTCTATTTTTAATGTGCTTTCATGGTAATTCTGGTGCGTGAGTGAGGGACGGCCACTCATAGTAATTTATGGACACTTGGCCGAGTACCATTAATTGGATTATTTCCCTTGTAATACTAGCGCGGGACCCGTTATTCACATCACGGTGAAAAGCGCGCATTTTGATTGGTCAGTTGGAAATGTTGACCACCGGGCTTCCAACTCTTATATCATGGCTTTAAGTTTCTTACAACTCGCTCCTTCGTTGTTATCCACCGACAGAAAGACGGGAACCCGAATTCATTTTTGAGAGTAGACAATACCCTATCGGTACAAAATAGGTACTCATGATAACGTTTGTTATCAATGGAGATACGTCGTATTAATGGACGAAAGTATCCCGCACAAATTTGTCCAATGTTGTTAGTCCTGAAGCTTTGAAAATTTATATTAAAACTATTACCGGGTTTCTGGTGAAAGTAGTCAGTTAGAATTTTAGCAGCAAGTTTCCAATTTATAATGGTACTAATTTCGTTGTACTTTGATGCACATGTCCTATTGAAACAATTAATAAGAGGATCTCGGATTTAAAGTAAACCACGAGTTAGACGCATGTTATCCCCGATAAATCCAACCTGGGTCAAATTTATTCAATTATTGCTGGAGGGGACGTTAGAGTAATTTCTGCAGTTTACTGGGATACCTAATTGACTTTTGTGTGCACCCTTTTAACCGTACTGTAAATTCGATTGTGTTAGGACCCTAACCAGTTTTATTGTCGGGCTGGACTCCACGTCCGAGCCTTTCACTTGTCCAAACACCGGACTACGTAATAGCTCTCTCGGACGTCCGCGCTGGCTCATAGATAGGATGCCGGTTCGAGTGGTCAGGACACTCCATCAAAGACGCAGAGACAAGAGCCGACAGCACAGTGAACCTAGACCGGCGGCGGCCTGCCGTGGCGCGCCTCGCCCAAAACATGGCCTAGTCCAGTTGCGCCAGTAGCAGAGAGACTTTGGCTTATGGCTGGTTGGGCTTCTTTTTCTTGGCTTCTTTTTCCTTTTCTTGATAGGGTTTTCCCTATACCTTTTGGTAGCGATACCTTTGTTAGGCTTTTGAATAAATAAGATTGCCAGCAGAACCCTGTGTTTGTTAATCCTGTGTATCCTTAAGGGAGTTACTATTGAACCCACGCAGTAACCACATTAGCCACTCGTAGTTCATCCAACATTACACACAGACAAACTCACACACAAAATGTGTGTTTTCTAGCACCGTCTCTGACTCAGCACTGATAAAGGTTTAGTGTTCAGATTTAGTTGCTATCAAAGACTAAAGAGCTTACAATGTTCATGTATTTTGCTTATTATTATAACCTCTGTTTCACGTCAATTTCAACGAATTTATTATCAACAAAAACAAACAAAAAATTCCCCAACCCGACTTAACTTAGGCCTGCAAATATTTTACCATGTTGGAACATCATTATTTTCTTAAAACAGGTTCAGTTAATTCATGCAGGAAATAATCTACATATGTATAAGCCACTCTCCATATTTATATATCAGTGTGAAAAGCAATGATCAATAATTATTAATCTATCTCCATTCCCTGCTTCTTTTTGAAATTATAAGCCTTGAAGATTAGAAATTCCTAAATCTCAGATTATTTCCTCGTATGTTCTTTTATCTACCATTAATATTTGGTAGTTCGGAGGTTATGCTAAAAAAAAAAAAAAAGCTGATCGTACAGCCATGAAACTTTGGGGATAAGCTAGGTTTTGGCGGAGCCACTTCGTGCATAGATTGTTCTGAAAAATAATGAGACAGAAATCAAGACATTGCAAGGCTGTGGATTTCTTTCCAAACTCTTTAAGAATCCGATGTTCCACTAAGTTCTGTCTATCTTCAAATAGCATAGTGCTTTATGCAAGGCTTTATGCGTCTAAAAAAGAAAAAAAATGATAGGAAACCTTTCAAAATTATCCTTTTGTTTCATTACAGAAAACATACCAACGAACAACTTTTTTTTTAAAGGATGTCAGCACTAAGTCCTCAGCGTACCGCTTAGATCCAAGTTTTCCCTTTCTTCGAAGGAGTAACCATAATTATAGCCGGTATGTGTTTAAGTGGAGAATGGTCTGTGAAGCTGTAGCAATAGACAAAAATGCTTCACCTAAAAACGCTTTGTGTAAAATAATGTTTGCCACAATAAAACATCCGCACCTAGCCTTGCTATGACCTAGAAACTGCCTTTGGGACCATCCATAAAGTACTTATGCTCGGGGGGCGGGAAGGAGTCCCTATGAAAAGAGTATACCTTGTGAGGAGGCGCGGGGCTTCTGTGACGAGTGAATAATTGCTTTTCATTACCAAACTGCCATTTAACATTTCAAAATATCAAGGCATTGTTATGGACAATTCATCGTCTTAATGGCAGCATGTCAGTACAAGGTTAGGAGGGGGCCGGGGGGGGGGGGGATAGTTGAAGCGTTTGAAAAAGTTGTAAGGGAAGAAGGGGAGTCAACACCTCCAAAATTGAGCGTACGTGCTTGAAGGTCGCCTATGGGCAGTCAAGACACCCTGGTCTTGGAGATAAACAGAGTAAGTCATAATGTACATTTTTTTCCCACTCGGTACACCGTACTAAGCCCGAATTCAAATACACCAAGGACATCTATGAACTCTTGGCTTAAAACTCTAAAAATACGGCAGCTATTTATTTTTGTACTTGTACGGTAATGATCTACTTGTTCAACTGTGAGACAGCAGTTTTTTTTTTTTTTAAGTTATGAACAAAGCTGATATCGGTTACGGAGGTCACAAGGTGGGGCGCAGGGAGGGTGTTAGGGGGGGGGGGTCTGAAATATAATTTATCATGCGTCTAGAATCATGTATATATCTAATGAGACTAATGGAGTGCATACGTGCAAGTGAAGATAGGCCTACTGTCTTTGATATTACTGACACGGAAAACACATCCCTTCCTCGCTTACTTTGCAAACTTGCAAACTGCAGACAATTTAAGCCTATCAGACACATGAAGAGTTTGATCTCTTTGCGTAACGGAGTGGAGACTCTTCAACCAGCTGAAAGGGCCACTCTACACACCACCAGATCTGTCGCTAAGTGCTCTTGGGGAACAGCGTTACTACTCAACTAAATTATTATCCAAATAGTCACTATCGCGGCCTGCTAGTGTTTATGAAATGATTAGGCTGGTGGCGCACCTTGAGTCAACAAGGGCCAATAGTCCTTAGGCACGGGGCCCCCGAGAAACAAAGACCTCAACTTGGCACTGGCAGGGAGCCTTGACTGTTTTGTCCCGATTTCAGCGAGAGATGTGGACAATGGAGTTATACTGAACCCCGCGCATTGACGAGACAGAAATGGATCTGTCTCCTTAGTTGATTCAAAGGCAGTTCAAGCTTGAGACAAAACCGTGGGCAGAACAATCTTGTCTCATTGCGCTGTTAGCTATGGCCCAATACAGTTTTGTTGGAGGATGAGTGGAATAGATAGATAGATAGATAGATAGATAGATAGATAGATAGATAGATAGATAGATAGATAGATAGATAGATAGATAGATAGATAGATAGATAGATAGATAGATAGATAGATAGATAGATAGATAGATAGATAGATAGACTGACTGGCAGACAGATCGATTGAAAATCACAGAGACAGACACACAGGCAGACAAGGGACAGACACATAGACAAACACATAGACAGACAGACACAGGGGAGTTCTTCATTTGAAATCATACTGTAATTTTAAAAGAACAAGTTTCAAATTCAAAGCAAAAATAAAAACAAACATGCATTTATTTATTGTTGCCAATGTACACCTTTTTTTTTTGTGGGTGTATAAACAAATACAAAGTATTACAAGCCATATTATCTGGTGGTATTTATTTCATACTGCTGTAATACCGGGGGTACGGAAGACTGAGCCGGTTTTTCACCTGTTTTGCAACGCATTGCGCAATAAGCCGCCGACCCCTGTTGGAAAGCTGAGCCGGTTTTTTGTTGTAGATATCGACTATGTTGTTTTCGAACTTTAGATCGATTAGCCTGATGTACCAACCCTTGTGGACTTGTTTTGAAAGTTCCGTCAGAACGACCAATGCATGCGAAAGTTTCCATAAACATTTTGCAAGCCACTTTACATCGCCGCATCCAAAAATATTTCTGGTCATCGACAAACTCGCAGAAGAACAGCTACGAACTGACATAAACTATAGAGGTCAGATCATCCTATCAGTACCACAATGTACCTGTGAGACGCTTGCGTGAGCGTGAGAGAATTAGGGAGACCCTCATTACTGAGTAGGCCTACAATGAACAAAGGCTGTCCCAGGCACCGTTTGTGCACAAACTGGCTCTCAAGATGCTACCCGTCAAGTTGTGAGGTAACTGTTATAATTACATGCATTTAATTCTTACGAACTTCACCAGAAAAAAAAATCAAAGAAACGGTCTCGGTAAGTGGAGAACGGAAGAGGTTGACTAGTCGTTAGAAAAATTAAGTTTAATCGATATGCCAAAAACCGGCTCAGTCTTCCAACAGCTTTTACGAGCTACCTTTGAAGTTTTTAACAATAGGATTAAAAATCCGGCTCAGTTTTCCGGTACCCGTAATACCAACTCATGGACTGATCAATCCGGCTGTCATAGACATTATACTTCCCCTTGCATCATCTGTGTACATTGCAATATTCTGATGTACTCAGCATTCGCTCTTACCAAATGAATAGTATATAGTAAATAATTAATATTAACAATAACATGGACAGCATTAGTATTTTATTACAACTTTTTAGCCTTGATTTAAATTTTAATGGACAAAAAAGTGCTTTGTTTGTTGATTATGTTTTCAAATTAATAAAATCACTGACAACGGGAATTCTATCTTTTAAAAATAATCAGTTTCATAACGGGGGCATGAAAAAATTATAATAGCGCAGCTTGTGGCGGATTCCTTGCCACTTGTTCACTGTCTCTGGCCATGACCTGGCCATTAGTGAGTAATATTAGTAATAGAAGAAACATGAGAATTATAAACATAACTAAGATGTGTCCCGCTTACGCCAGACTGCCAACCAAATGAATTGAAAAGGAAACAGAAAACAAACAAGAAAAATAAAAAACAACAAACATTGAGCTGCTTTCTCATCAAGTGACCTGTACAGCAATGTGTTTCTCATCAAGTGACCTGTACAGCAATGTGTTTCTCATCAAGTGACCCCTACAGCAATGTGTTTCTCATCAAGTGACCTGTACAGCAATGTGTTTCTCATCAAGTGACCTGTACAGCAATGTGTTTCTCAGAGTCCAGGAACATCCTCCCCTCCCCCCCCCCCCTTCCCATCCCATCCCATCCCAATTCCTTCCCCTTCAGTTAGAAATTGTCATGTCACCATTTTGTTTACTTTTTTTTTCAACGTTATTATTTAGAGTTGTTGTTTTTGTTATCGCCTTAACCAGATACTTTTTACAGTACCATGCTAATTATTGAAACAGTTTATGAAACCAACATGTCTTTCTTATTCTTAAGTGCAGACAAGTGAAGAAAGAAATCCACATTTCAGTGGTTCGTAAAACTTCTATTTGATAATGATATCATCCCCAAGGAAGTTCCTCATCTGACTGAAATTCCTCCCCAGTTCCTCATCTGACTGAAATTCCTCCTCTCAAATTTGAATTCCTTCTCTGCTAGGCAAATACCTCATGTTTAAGAACCACTGCTAAAACAGTCTACTGGCTATTTTACTGCTTACTTGCCACGTAAGCTTTGATTTTTTCATTGCTACCCACTTTTTCTGCCAACGCTTTAACAGCTGGGAAATTATTCAGGTGGACCTCGACAAACGGTTTTGAAAAGCCAGTGGTCATATCGTATATGGCAACATCGGCCACTGTCAGGCTATTCCCAACGAGATACCCTGTGCCATTTTCTTTCAAGAGTTTTTCATAAAAGCCCAGGAACTTGGGAGCATCGTCTCTAGTCACATTGGCTTTAATTTCTGCTTTCTTGGCCTCGTCAGTTTCATGGTAGAATTTAACAACGCGCTGATTAAAATCTTCCAGGAGCAGCAGAGCCTGGTCAATTTGTAAGGACTCCAGATTTGTTTTCCCGTAAAAGCCAAACTCTCGAGCGACAAAATTAGCTATGGCCAGACTTTGGGCGAAAGGTTTGCCATCGATCTCAAGAATTGGTATTTGCCCAAATAGGGTAGTTGGTTTGACTTTCTCCCATTCCTCATTGGTGAGTCTCTTATCCTCGAAAGTTTTTCCAGCTGCATGGAGCAACAAACGGGTCATCTCTGCTCTCCCGCCCGCGTTAAAGTAAATAAGTTTCAGGTTGGAGTTGGCCATTTTTTAAGTCCTGAAAAACAAATGAAACATTCAGGTTAAAACTATACTTTGGGCAATGAGATGCGACAGGTGTGTGGGTCTGAAATTTTGGTCATAAGAATTCTCAAAATAGTGACTAGTCTTTCTGTCTGTCTGTCTGTCCATTTGTCTGTCTGTTTGTCTCTCTATCAGTTGGTATGTCTACCCATCAGTCTGTTTGTCCCTGTGTCTGCATGCCAGCCTGTCTGTCTGTCTGACTGTCTAACTGACTGACTGTCTGTCTGTCTATCTGTCTGTCCGTCTGTTAAACTATGAAGCCCCGTGTCACGGTGTTCTGCTCGACAAAAGCTCGAAAGGGGGTCTCGGAGAGAACAACCATCAAATAAAATTCACTATTATATATTTATAGTAATTTATACGTCCATTCAGAGCTGTCGTCCGGGAACCACTTCTAATTCCATAATGTACATAATAAACTATAATTCAACAGTGAACACACCCAGTATTTTCTCTATCCAACTTTGTAAAAAGTACCGTCCACTTCAAAAGACAAAGGTGATTTGGCACGGCCGGAAATGTCAAGGCCTAGAGTGACCGTGCATATTAGAAATTTTCTCCGTTTCATTCACACATACACACAGTGACACACACAATGTCTTTCACCCTCACCTACGTCTTCTAACTTCATGATAATAATGATAATAATTTTATCACTGGCGAATCTAATGAATCCAAATTTTCAGTCATCTATTTCATTATAATTCTTATCTTTTATCTATAATATGAAAACTTCTTTGTTGTGAATAGACTCAAAAACTGCTGGACTGATCTTGCTGAAATTCGGCACTAGTTTATATATAATATATATAAGTTCCCGGCATTATCCGGGATAAACCTGTGAACCCACTGTCCCATCTCTCATTCTTTTTGGTCTAGAAAGCTTCCCATATTCTACAGCCTTACCACAGATTTCATGCGCACCAGAGCACTACTCATTTCTGGTAAGGAAACTGCGCGCACCGAATTGAACGCGTATTGATACATCGTTTCTGGTGCGATGGGCTTACTACAGGGAGCCAAAACAAAGATCATTGTATTTTACATATTTACAACTATTATTTAAAAATACCTGAAACTTGAATTAACACAATCGGCCGATACAAAAGCGATTGGACTGGATTATTTGACACTTAGGAAAATTAACTTTATAATTTTGGAAACTGTCATTTACGCTGTAGTGCCGAGCAAGAAAAGGGTCAGAATTGCACCACAATGAATTACTCCCGCCACTATTTTTTTTTATAATAAGATATGTAGTACGGGGCAGGCCAAACAGGCTATATAAGAGCATACAGTCAAGCACGATGCAAGTTTAATCCGCAAAATGCGCAAAAAACTGAGCTCGTAGCTAGTGAGACTGTTTTGGGGGACATGATACGATCCCACAAGTGTCCAGCAATATATGAATAAACTAACCAGTGAGCATACTCACATCATTCCAGCGCTCACCATGATCGCACCAAACTAGCTCACCCATACCGCCCCAGTGAGTTAGAGACGAAACAAAGGGGGAAAGAAATGAGGGTTAGAGATTACTTAATAAATTGTTACGAACGGTAATGAACCAGCGTCACTGGACAACAAAACTTCCTTTTTCTTAAACTCCAATCTATAACTTATTGAATTACATAATAATTTCTCATCAATCACAATAGCAATCAACAGCATGTTAACACCAATATCTATCACTGAGTTCATAGATGGTATAACAATAAAGTCAACTAAAACAATAGGATATATGTCATACGATGATACTACATAACTACAGTCCTTTACATCTAACGTTGACAACTGGATCTACACTCCAACGTTGACAGCTGGGTCCCACTCACAGTTTCAGTGTCCAACGTTGAAAACTGGGTCCCATACACAGTTTTATAATCCAACGAAGGCAACTGGGTAGGCTACTATAAACAGTTTTATAATCCAACGAAGGCAACTGGGTAGGCTACCATAAACTGCTACCTTTGATATGGTTCTAAATGATATAATTTAAAATCAATGTTTTGCAAAATCTCAGAATTAAATAACTTTGATGACAGTATATCATGTTTGAGATTTACATCCTGAGCCTCATCTTGTGACCTAACACCATTACTAACTTCATCAGCCACAGAAATAACCTGAACTGGTTTTTCATGGTACATTTTCAAAATAATTACATGTCAAAGCTGTGTAGTTTTCACCTATCAGGAGTTTTTATAACATAATTGAGATCATTTACTTTTGATTCAATTTCATAAGGACCATGAAATCTGGCCTGGAGAGGATTGGACTCCATGGGAAACAAAAACAAGAACTTTATCTCCAGGTTTAAAAACCCTTGTTCTAGCATTCTTATCGTACCAAGTTTTCATTCTTCTTTGGGCAGATTTTAAATTTTCTCTCGCTAGTTCACAAGCCTTGTGAAGCCTATCTTTAAACTTTTGTACATAAACTCATCTTTGGATCATTGCTAACCCATTGTTCTTTCAACAGAGCTAAAGGTCCACGAACATTATGTCCAAATACCAATTCAAAAGGACTAAATCCTAGAGATTCCTGAACTGACTCCATAGCTGCAAACCACAGCAAATGTATCCTGTCGTCCCAATTTTTTTTCATTATCATAGCGGTAAGTCCTCATCATGTTCTTTAAGGTAGCGTGGAACCTTTCTAAAGCTCCTTGGGATTCTGGGTGATAGATTGATACGCAGAAGACTTGATTTGTCTGGTCCCTAATTCACAAATGACTTGCTGAAACAGCCCTGACCATAAAATTACTTCCTTGATCAGATTGTCCTTCTTTGGGTAAGCCAAACAAAGTAAAAAACTTGACCAAAGCTTTCACAATACTGTGTGCCTTCATATTACGAAAGGGAATGGCCACAGGGAACCTAGTGGTTGTGTACATAATAGTTGACAAATATTGAGTTCCTGATCTGGTCTTTGGCAAAGGACCAACACAATCAATGATGACCCTAGAAAAGGGCTCACCACAAACTGGAATTGGCTGTAAGGGAGCCACACCTTTTTCAGAATTTGGCTTGCCTACCACCTGACAAGTGTGACAAGTCTTACAAAAATAAGCCACATCTTTTATCATTCCTGGCCAAAAAAATGTTTCGTTATCTTATCAAAGTCAAAGGTTTTCTTTACACCCCTATGACCACCAAGAGGTAAACTATTGGATATGGAAAGAATTTCCTGCCGATATAGCCTGGGAACAACAACCTGATAGATAACCGCCCTCTCTTCAGTTGCACGAACATCAGTGGGTCTCCATTTTCTCATATTAAACTACTGCATTTTTCAAGAAGTACCTCGCAAGCATTTTATTTAGTTCTTCGTCACTCAGAACCTGATCTTGTAATCGTTGTAAGTCAGGATCCAAACCTTGTTCTTTAATCAACTGATAACAACCTTTACCCAGTGCGTGTTCCTTTTTCTCTCTCCACCAACTGACTATTTCACCCACTCTGCCTTTTATAGTCATCCTCTAAAAGTCTCCCACAAAGCATCAAAATACCTTTAATATCAATTCATTTCCGGGGAATTTTCCCGAATTTTCAAGACCATTCCTTAACGAACATAGGTTTGTTTTACTTCCGCTAATTACATTTCTGTTGACTAGTGGTGTACAGAGGTGAACGCACTGCTTATGCGTAACAATATATATGCAGCGGTTGAAAGTCACAGCAGTGTAAGCATGGAGTGATTTGTTTAGGCTGGTGGAGCACCCACTGAAGTCTGGTTTTTTCCCGGCTTTAGGGTGAGATTTGTGGATTATGCAGGTTAATAATGGGAACCCGCCGACTGACGACACTGAAACGTGTTTGTCTCACTAGTTCGGGGGCGTTAAAACCGTGGTGAGTAAGTTGGGGGAAAAAGATACCTCGCGCATGGAATCAGAACGGACCTGACTCAGTGTGTCACCAGCCTAAGTGTACAAACACAATCATGCTTAGTGTGTTAGACTGCAGTCTGCGTCAGTTGTAATAACTGGAAGATAATGAGTTATAACTAGCTGATGCAGATAGGATAAACCTGCTCGCACTCTCCAGCTCTCTCTTACAGCCTCCCGTGGGCATTAATGTGCTATGCATGATGTTCCTATTAGAGAAAAAAACATGTTTTTTTTTAAATATAGACGCCCCAGTTTCAGTAATCATCCGTGGTTGTGTTAAGATCTGAATATCAACTGTAATCAGTACAGAAATGTTGAAGCTTATACTTTCTGCTGTTTAGTCAATAACTGATGCCAGGCTTCGCCCAGTCCCGTATTGATGGTGATGAAACATTTATGGCTTGGAATCGTTGGGCAAAGTTTATGTGATGACGTCCTATATACTGTTGTTGGTAAAAAGTCGTGAACATTTGGCGGTTATATATTTGCTATGTACTGGAGACAACAGAGAAAGGCGTATTACAGTGTTGTGAGTTTCTTTTGATGCAACAACATTTTAAACACACAGACAGACAGACAAAAAGATCGACATCTAGATAGGCAGACAAATACATGGATACGCAGACAGACAAAAAGATATGTAGATAGATAGATAGATAGATAGATAGATAGATAGATAGATAGAATGATAGATAGATAGATAGATAGATAGATAGATAGATAGATAGATAGATAGATAGATAGATAGATAGATAGATAGATAGATAGATAGATAGATAGATAGATAGATAGATAGATAGATCATTGTAAAAACACATAATTATACTAAATTATAGGTTTTCTGTGATAATAATATTTTACTCACTGAACAGTTTATGAAATGCCCAGCAAAAAACACGTTTCCACAACACAGACGCTGCAAGTCTATGAATGCGTGCCAGTTGGGAAATTGCCGGGATTTGACAACGTACCATGGCCTTCATTTTTTTTTCTTGCGCGTGAGTTTGCAGCTTTCAAGGTTTGTCGGAGCATTCCTGGCATTTCCGCTTAAGAACATATCGGCTATAAGAGAGCAGAAGATGAAACAATATTGAACGGTACTAAGTGCTGACCTTTAACCTGGGGGCCGTCTGGCTAGTGCATGTACATCGGTCAGCACATAATGTACCTTTTTTATTCTTTTTTTTTTTTAATGTTAAATTATCTTTATACTCACATTTATTGTGTAAATATCAAATTCTCACGAGAAAATGCAAATAATGAACATGTTTTCTTCTCTCGAGAAAATGCAAATAATGAACATGTTTTCTTCTCTCGCTTGTGTAATCTGCTCTTACTTCACAAAATTTATATGCTTATTCTGTCCATGTGTTATAAATTTTGTCTCCCCTCAGTGAAACGTGCGAATAGAGCACATGCACTTTTTAAGTCTTCCTTCTTTGACAATAATTATATTAATTGTTTCTGGGTAATGTAGGCCAAAGTACATGAAAGCATTACCCTTTTAAATGAAACGGCATGCGATCCTTGTGTGTGAACGTACACAGTTACATAGTGCCCATTGGCTAGACAGACAGGTAAACGGACAGGCAGACACACAAATAGAGGGATACTCAAACAGACAGACAGCAGGCAGAAGGACAGATAGATAGATATAGACAGACAGACGGTGGGACGGACACAAACAGACACAAAGACAGACAGGGAGGCAGACATATAGACAAACACTTAGACAGACAGACACAGAGGAGTTATTCATTTGAAATGGATACTGTAATTTTAAAAAGAACATTGGTTTCAAAGCAAAATTAAAATCAAAAATGCCTTTATTTCTCTATGTACACTTCAGTTGTGGATGGTATACACAAATACATATTCTCTGGTAGTATACCAGGAATGGATACTGTAATTTTAAAAGCAACATAGGTTTCAAAGAAAAATTAAAATCAAAAATAGATTTATCTCTCTGCCTTGTGGCAGATTCGTTGCCACTTGTTGTCCTTGTCCATGTCCTGGCCATTAGTGAGCAATATTTAGTAACAATAAAAACATGAGAATTACAAACATAAATTAAATATTATGTCCCGCTCGCACCAGATTGCCGACCAAATGAATTGAAAATAACACAAAACGAAACAGAAAAAAAAAAAAAAAACCAATAAAACAACATTGAGCTGCTTTCATAAAGTGACCTCTACAGCAATGTGTTCCTCAGAGTCCCAGACCAGTTTCCTCCTTTTGCCATTCCAATTCCTTCCCCTTTTGGAACTGTCATGTCATTATTTTTTTATTTTTTTTTTCCAACATTATACTTTATTATAATTATTGCAACAGTTTATGAAACCAACATGTCTTTCTTAAGTGCACTCAAGTGAAGAAAGAAATCCACATGTCAATGGATCATAAAACCTCTATTTGATATCATCCCCAAGGAAGTTCCTCATCTGACTGTAATTCCTCCCCAGTTCCTCTTCTGACTGAAAGTCATCCCCAGTTCCTCATCTGACTGAAATTCATCCCCAGTTCCTCATCTGACTGAAATTCATCCCCAGTTCCTCGTCTGACTGAAATTCATACCCAGTTCCTCCTCCGACTAAAATTCCTCCTCTCAAATTTGAATTACTTCTCTGCTAGGCAAATACCTCATGTTTGAGAACCACTGCTAAAACAGTCTACTGGCTATTTTACGGCCTGCTTGCCACGTAGGCTTTGATTTTTTCATTGCTGCCCACTTTTTCTACCAACGCTTTAACAGCTGGGAAATTATTCAGATGGTCGATGACCAATGAGTTCGCAAAGCCAGTGATCATATCGAATACGGCAACATCGGCCATTGTCAGGCTATTCCCAACGAGATACCCGGTGCCGTTTTCTTTCAAAAGTTTTTCATAAAAGCCCAGGAACTTAGGAGCATCTTCTCTTGCCACTTTGGCTTTAATTTCTGCTTTCTTGGCCTCATCAGGTTCACGGTAGAACTTAATCATGCACTGAATAAAATCTTCCAGGAGCAGCAGAGCCTGGTCAATTTGTAAGGACTCCAGATTTGTTTTCCCGTAAAAGCCAAACTCTCGAGCGACGAAATTAGCTATGGCCAGACTTTGGGCGAAAGGTTTGCCATCGATCTCAAGAATTGGTATTTGCCCAAATAGGGTAGTTGGTTTGACTTTCTCCCATTCCTCATTGGTGAGTCTCTTGTCCTCGAAAGTTTTGCCAGCTGCATGGAGCAACAAACGGGTCAACTCTGCTTTCCCGGCCAAGTCAAAGTAAATAAGTTTCAGGTTGGAATTGGCCATGTTTTTAGACCTGAAAAACAAATGAAACATTCAGGTTAAAACTATACTTTGGGAAATGAGATGCGACAGGTGCGTCGGTCTGAAATTTTGGTCATAAGAATTCTCAAAATAGTGACTAGTCTTTCTGTCTGTCTATCTGTCTGTTTGTTAGTCTGTCTGTCGGTCGGTAAGTCTACCCATCTGTCTGTTTGTCCCTGTGTCTGCATGCAAACCTGTCTGTCTGTCTGTCTGTCTCTGTCTGTGTGCCTGTCTCACAAAGCGCAGGTGCGGGCAATGATAGTTGGTACTGCAAAAGCGGTTTGCAACCTTGGGATGTTTCGTCCTGTGAGACTACAACACACCAATGGAAACAAGTGCTTTGTAGTTATAGTATACACACAATAAACTTTATTGGGACACGTGGTATGGGGGCTTAATGTACGTTAGCAAAACAGTATATAATAACTTGAAATGGATCAGTTAATCAATTTTGAAAGCAATGTACGCGACTGAAACGATGGACAAGTATTTAACACAGATTTAATGACAATGATCAAAAGATAATACATGTAACAACAATAAACCAAACTAACTACCTTGAAAGGAAATGTCTCTGATTAATGCAATGAAATGACAGTCATCTCTGCATGCAAGGACAAGAAAACGGATTATAATATGCTACCCCAAAACGCAAATAAAAAGGTATGTGTATTACTTATTACTGACTCTGCACTTGATGAAAATTCCACACAGATATCCACACTCTTCCAATAACTAGTCTAACTAAAGTTAATTCCAAATCCGTGATCTTGACAGTGGTGGTCCTAAACAGAAGAATGCCTGGACTCTTGACAAACTGGAATCCACGTTAATAATGTTCTCTTAAATGCACTATAGGTTACACTGTCAGTATACAAATTGTCCTGGTCACAGCTGAAGGATACACTCTATTACAACTGTCCTTACTACACGTACAGACTGGATATATATCAAAAGCATTGTTCACCTCCACAAGATACAAACCACTATATAACTAATTGTCCTGATTGCTCGTACAAGATGCAATAAAAAGCTCTGGTCACAGTCACTGGATACACAATATAACGACAAGTCCTAACCATATTATTATGCACCGGATACTTTACTGATAAAATAGGTGGTTACTTGATGGTCTTGGGCCTCGAGCCTCCCGCTGTTGTGCACAATTCACGGACACGCAGGGTACAATGCACTTCACGCGGACAGAAACCTGCCTGGTCACGCTGAGACTTACAGGTCTAACACTGCCACAAGAAGCGAGTATAACACTGGAAATATTAGAGTTCCTTATGAACTTAGGAGATGTGCAACATATGCACCGCGCTACATGAGCTAACTTTAAGCTTAGACTCACACGCCGCTCTAACCGAGCTTATTTCATGCTCTGACAAAGCAAGAAATATAACAATTTACTATGATTAAGTTCGACGTGAACTTGAAAGTCATAAACGCATTCTACACGAGCTATCTGTAACACAGCCTTATAGGCACAGTTAATATACGTCTGATGTCAGTTCTTCCATAAGAACTTCAGACCGGTACACTGCTTCACACGAGCAGGAGTCTATCGCAATCTGACTGACTACTCCAGATTTGCTCTAGAATATAATATATACAGAAACCCAAACTTACAGAAAATTACAGAGGGGAAAACTAGGAATAGGAGATTCTACCTAGCTCAAATTCGTGAGCCATAAAAACGTGCACAAAGATTTCACCATGGTCAAAATCGGGCGCTTGGGTATTAGGTGGACGTGTCAGAGAGAATTGCTCTACCCGCTGGTAGCCTGACACATAAATTCGAACAATAGAACTGGAAGGTGGACTGATCGAACGGGAAGGTGGACGGTCATTACACGGCATTTCCTTACAGTGTGTCTGTCTGTCTGTGTTAAACTATGAAGCCTGGTGTCACAGTGTCTTGCTCGACAAAAACTGGAAAGAGAGTCTCAGAGTCAGAGAGTACAACCATCAAATAAAATTCACTATATATACGTCCTACTCCTAGACAGGGCTGTCGTCCGGGAACCGCTTCTGATTACATAATAAACTATGATTCAACAGTGAATACACCCAGTATTTTCTCTATCCAACTTTGTAAAAAGCACCGTTCCCCTTGAAAGAGAAAGGTGATTTGGCACTGCCGGAAAATCAAGGCCTAGAACGATCGTGTATGTTAGAAATTTTCTCCGTTTCATTCATACACAGACAGTGACAGACACAATGTCTTTCACCCTCACCTACGTCTTCTAACTCCATGATAATGATAATAATTATCACTGGCGAATCTAATTGATCCAAATTTTCAGTTACTTATTTCATTATAATTCATATCTTTTATCTAATATGTGAATACCTCGTTGTTGTGAAAAGACTCGAAAACTACTGGACTGATCTTTCTGAAATTGGGCATTAACATAGATAGATAGATAGACAGACAGACAGACAGACAGACAGACTGAGACAGACAGGCAGACAGACAGACAGACAGACAGACAGACAGACAGACAGACAGACAGACAGACAGACAGATAGATAGATAGATAGATAGATAGATAGATAGATAGATAGATAGATAGATAGATAGATAGATAGATAGATAGATAGATAGATAGATAGATAGATAGATAGATAGATAGATAGATAGATAGATAGATAGATAGATTAGATAGATAGATAGATAGATAGATAGATAGATAGATAGATAGATAGATAGAGAGAGAGAGAGAGAGAGAGAGAGAGAGAGAGAGTTGGTAAGGCGTGATCCTAAGTTTTTCTCAATGCACCAGATGCTTGTACTTGTAGTTGTACCGTTGTAGTAGTTTTTCCTAAAGTTAGTGGTTTATTGACATTTTTTAAAGATTGAAGCCCATGTTCAAAGCTGCTTTTCTGTGTTTCACATATATAATGATTGGTAAGGCATGATCCTATAAGTAAATAGAAGTAATTTTTATAAAACAAAATACTGGTGAATTGAAACCATGATTCTAATCTCAACTAGAATTTGGATTCCAATCTGCCCTAGGAGAGATTAGAATTCCATTCTCCACTTGGATTTATTTGTATTTGTATTTGTATTTGTATTTGTATAACTCTTTAATCCCATTTGGGAAATTTTGCCTTTGTGCCATTGCACCCCAGTTACAACTGGAGCAGGCACGTCGTCGCCACAGTGCAGCGCCGGTCGGCGTTCTTTTTTTTTTTGGTGGTGGGGGGATGGGGGGGAGTGGGTGGTAGGGATGAATTTTATTTAATTTTGCCCGGGCAGCGGCCTGTTCGGCCTGCTCTTTAAGATTTCCAACTGCCAAGGTATCTTTAACGTGCGCAACGTGCACACGGGCCCTCCGAATTTTTTCGTCCTTATCCGAGAAGACTAGGTACTCGATCCTACCCCTCAATAGGATCAGGGACATGAAAATATGAGAAAAATCCCAAACTTCCAACATGCCTGCACCGGCCGGGTTTAGAACCCGGGACCCTTGGCATGAGAGGCGAGCACCTTGCCTCTAGACCACATTTATTCAGTGCAAATGAGAATTCTTATTTACCCTTGGACAGATTGGAATTCTAATCTCCACTAGTGGAATTCAAAATTCCACTGGATTCTAATTCCCACTGTGACATATATATAGGGTGATAAATAATTTTTAAAAACTGCCCCAAAATTGACACCAAATATCTCGCAATCCTTTTGATGAATCTGTGAGAAATTATGTAGAGTTATGTCCATTATATGTGTAATGCTATGTTAAAATTTCATCAAGATTAAGTAATTACTTTTAAAGATATTTTAGATCAAGTGAGTGTCTGTCAAAACTTAATAAAACAGGCCAGCTGAGCAAGAACGACGAAGAGTTTAACGCAAATTCAACTATCCAGCGCACAATAGTTGAGTGTTTTTACCCATTTTTTTAAAAAATCAAATCCAGTCCAATTTTCCAATCCAACCTTATTTTGTAGATCTAAGTTTAGCGGACACACTCAACCAATAGGCCGTGGGACCAAACTTGTAGCTTGTCATTCCGTTACGCACCTCAGGGGATAAGCTGATTTTTTGCATGCAAGCTCTTATGCATCTCCCCTTCACAAAAAAACCAATGTTGTCATTTCAAGTCTTGCACATTTTTGTATAATTTGTATGTAAAGTGTGCCAATAAATAATAATTAATGATGCGAATTGAGTTTGCCATTTAAACAATGCTATTTTAATCAACCAATGGAATTGAGCCTTTCGCCGCGAAATCAAAAATGGCTGCCTCCATGATGGAATGCTGCATGCACACTAAGATGTAAATAGCAATATAATTCAGTTTTCTTTGAAAAGTTGGATGAAATTTCGAGAATAAACAATCATGTGCTTTCTCTCTCTCTCTCTCTCTCTCTCTCTCTCTCTCTCTCTCTCTCTCTCTCTCTCTCTCTCTCTCTCTCTCTCTCTCTCTCTCTCTCTCTCTCTCTCTCTCTCTCTCTCTCTCTCTCTCTCTCTCTCTCTCTCTCTCTCTCTCTCTCTCTCTCTCTCTCTCTCTCTTACAATAAAAGTAGCAATCTGCAGTCCTGCTTCAGAACTCATGCGCGTCAGGACACTGAGCACCAAGCGTTACTTTTTATGACCTGCACGGTACTATAACAGAATGGAGGCAAGATGGAGGACGAAAATGACAGCACGATGAAACAATGCATTTTCTATAAATTCAAGAACCAAACTAATCAAAATAATAAAAACTTCCGTGCACCCTCCGTGGTATTAGAAATGGACATGTAAAATTGGGTTAGTACAGGTGGTCTAATAAAAACGCCTTTTGCGTTCAAATGTGGAGATTTTGTGAAATATATAATTACTAGCTGAGGTCCCCGGCCCTCCCCGGGATAAATCGGGTTGAATATTGGTTTCAGTTCTGGGTGGTTATTATGGACCTGCTTCATCTGGCCTGTTCCTATTTGTTTATTTTATTTTTGTTTGTTTGGTTTTAAATAAGTCTTACTGCTCTGCCTTTGTGAGTTGACACCCTACGCATCCCGCACAATAGCATGATTTGCGCACGGGTTAGTGTGTTTGATAGTGAACACATAGGAGGAAGTGATAACGAAACCTTAAAATGGCGAACCATGACTCGAAATAGATCTACATGATGGCGAAACAATAAATTTCCAATAAAAAAAACTACACCGATTTGAGACTTCTTTTAAAAACTGTGCACCCTTACTTCCATTCTGATGCACCATATAAAATTTGAATTCTGAGTGTTGAGCGGTTCAGAGGCCTTTTGCAACGAAAAATCTCGTCCACAAATATATATAGTATAGATGTAAAACGAAATAAACATGCAAAAATACAGATATTACATAGCAATAAACATTTTTTTAAAAATAAGTTATTAATGTGCACAGTTATAGATGACAACATTTGATTTTTAGTCAAAGATGGTTACTGGGAACATATTAAAACCTAGTTTTTGATCTGATTATTTTCACCTAGGCCTAACGTGGTATTTAGTTCCTCGGATCGAATTGGTATTGAGACTCTCTACAAGGAAAATGTATGAAGGGGTGCTCGAATTGTGAAAGAATTTCCCAATAAGAACTGGTCTAAAAGAAGTGTCAATTCATTGATTACCAAAATCATTGTAAAACAGGAACTCCAGACAGAAAGAAAAGCAGCGGTAGACCAAAATGTGTGAGAACAGATGATAATATTCACCGGGTCGAGGAACTTACTCTGTCACAAGGAGGAAATCCTGAATCGCATCAGTCCCAAAGAAGCATTGCTAGAACACTAAATTGTAGTCAAAGTGCAGTTGCAGGGATTGCTAAGAATGACTTAAAACTTAGAGCCTATAGTTACCTCGAGGAGGGATGTCAATGTGACAGAAAAACAAAAATCACGGTCTAGATTGCTTCTACAAAAAAATAAGAAGGATGACATTAGCCGCATCGTCTTTACCGATGAGAAGGATTTCACGCTGGGGGTACGCACAGACAGACACAATAATGTAGTGTATGGCACTGATAAGTCCTCCATGTCTCCAGAGCGCCTTTATCATGAAGGAAGCCGTTTTTCAAAGAAGATTATGATCTTTGCCGGAGTGTCATGGAATGGTAAAACTGATTTTCATTTCATAGACACCAAAGTAAATACCGAGGAGTACATTCGTTTGTTGCGAGAAAACCTGCTTCCAGACTGTGAACGCTTATAAATAAAAATGAGTGGCCATCACAGTCTCCAGACCTTAATCCAATGGATTACTTTGTATGGAATGCGCTGAAAGAAAAGGCCTACAAGGTCAGCGCCAACCGTTTACAGAGAGATTGCTACGGGAGAGAATTTTGGACTGTTGGGAGCAGATTTCTCTTGATGAAATCAGGAAAACAATATCTGCTTGGAGGAAAAGATTGCGATGGGTAATGCAGGAAGATGCCGGTCCCAATGGGGGCATCACTAAATTGTAAGTACAGATTTTTATTGTACATCATGTTTTTTCGCATTTTGACCTACCTTAACGCTTTACTCCATAACGTTTTTTCAATGAAGCTATTTCATTCAATTTTCGTATGCATACACATTATGTATTTACCCACACACATGTGAAATATCATTGAGATCGAAGAAGCGGTTCATGAATTATAAAGCTTCACATTTGGGGCAGTTTTTTGTTATCATCCGATATATACAAAGCACAGTATATTAACTGACGCTTTGCTTTTCCTTTGGCCTCCCTCTTTCAGGAATGTGAGGGATCAGCAGCCTTCTTTCAACTTTGTTGCAACAACTTTTGGACACACAGACAAATACACCGACACCTAGACAGACAAATACGTGGATACAAGACAGAAATATAGACATGTAGACAGACAGACAGAAAGATAGACAGGCAGACAGACAGACAGACGGACGGACGGACAGACAGACAGACAGATAGAGAGATAGATAGATAGATAGACAGATAGATAGATCGTTGTAAAAACACATAATTATAGGTTTTCTGTGATAATATTTTACTCACGGAACAGTTTATGAAATGCCCAGCAAAAGCCTCGAGTTGCCTCAACACAGACGCTGCAAGTCTACGAATGGGTGCCAGTTGGGAAATCGCCGGGATTTAATAATGGACCATGGCTTTCATTTTGTAAATTTTTTGTCGCGCATGAGTTTGCAGCAGAGCATGCCTGGCATCTCCGCTTAAGAACATATCGGCTATAAGAGAGCAGAGGTTGAAACAATATTGAACGTACTAAGTGCTGACCATTGACCTGGGGGCCGTCTTGCTGGTGCATGTACATCGGTCAGCACATAAGGTACTTTTTTTATTCTTTTTTTTTAATGTTAAATATTATATTATACTCACAAAATATTTATTCCGTAAATATCAAATTCTCACCAGAAAAGGCAACTAATGAACATATTTTCTTCTTCCGCTTGTGTAAACTGCTCTTACTTCACAAAATTTGTGTGCTTATTTTATCCCTGTGTTATTTCTTAATTTGTCTCTCTTCATGGAAACGTGCAGAGAGTACATGCACTTTTTCACCCTTCGATTATTATATCTAGGAAATGTTGTAGGCCAAAGTACATGAATGCATTCCAATTTTTAATGAAACGGCATGCGATCCTTGTGTGTGAATGTACATAGTGCCCATTGGATAGACAGACAGATAAACGGACAGGCAGATAGACAAATAGAGGGATACGAAAACAGTCAGACAGACAGGCAGAAGGACAGATAGATAGATAGACAGACAGACGGTGGGACGGACAGATATATTTTATAATTATTAATAATTATTATTATTATTATTATTATTATATATTGAAAGATAGAGAGACAGACACAAGGACAGATAGGGAGGCAGACATATAGACAAACACTTAGACAGACAGACAGACAGAGAGGAGCTTTTCATTTGAAATCCATACTGTAATTTTAAAACAACATAAGTTGAAAAGCAAAAATAAAAATAAAAATGCATTTATTTCTCTATGTCACCAATGTATACTTTAATTGTGGATGGTATACACAAATATTTATTCTCAGGTGGTATTAAATATTTCATATTGCTGTAAACTACCAACTCATGGACTGATCAATCTCGCTGACATAGATATTCCAATTGCACTGTTTACATTGTAGTATTCTGATGGTCTCAGCATTCGCTCTTACCAAATGAATAATAATATAACGTGGACATCATTCAGGTTTGATTACAACTATTTAGCATCGGTTTAATGGACAAAAAGTGGTTTCTTTGTTTCTTATGTCATTGTTTTCAAATGAATAAAATCACTCACAACGGGAATTCTATCTTCTAAAAATAATCAGTTTCATAATTAACAAATTATAGCTCGGCTTGTGGCACTGGCAGATTCCTTGCCACTTGCTGTCTGTAGCCATGACCTGGCCATTAGTGAGCAATATTTAGTTATAGTAAAAACATGAGAATTTCAAACATAAATTAAATATTATGTCCCGCTCACGCCAGATTGCCGACCAAATGAATTGAAAACAACACAAAACGAAACAAAACAAAACTAAAATTGAGCTGCTTTCATAAAGTGGCCTCTACAGCAATGTGTTTCTCGGAGTCCCAGACCAGTTTCCTCCCCTTGCCATTTCAATTCCTTCCCCTTTTGGAACTGTCATGTCACCGTTTTATTTCTTGTTTTTATTTTCAAGAGTATACTTTTACAGTACCATACTTCTTATTGAAACAGTTTATGAAACCAACATGTCTTTCTTAAGTGCAGTCAAATGAAGAAAGAAATCCACGTATCACTGGATCATAAAACTTCTATTTGATATCATCCCCAAGGAAGTTCCTCATCTGACTGAAATTCCCCCCCCCCCCCAAGTTCCTCTCCTGCCTGAAATTCCTCCCCAGTTCCTCAACTGAATGAAATTCCTCCCCAGTTCCTCATCTGACTGAAATTCATCCCCAGTTCCTCCCCCGACTAAAATTCCTCCTCTCAAATTTGAATTCCTTCCCTGCTAGGCAAATACCTCATGTTTGAGAACCACTGCTAAATCAGTCTACTAACTAGCTATTTTACGGCCTACTTGCCACGTGGGCTTTGATTTTTTCATTGCTACCCACTTTTTCTGCCAAAGCTTTAACAGCTAGGAAATTATTCAGAAAGTCCGCGATCAACGGCTTCAAAAAGCCAGTGGTCATATCGAATTTGGCAACATCGGCCACTGTCAGGCTATTCCCAACGAGATAGCCGGTGCCATTTTCTTTCAAGAGTTTTTCATAAAAGCCCAGGAACTTGGGAGCATCTTCTTTTGCCACTTTGGCTTGAATTTCTGCTTTCTTGGCCTCGTCAGTTTTAAAGAAGAACTTAACAACGCACTGAATAAAATCTTCCAGGAGCAGCAGAGCCTGGTCAATTTGTAAGGACTCTAGTTTTGTTTTCCCGTAAAAGCCAAACTCTCGAACGATGAAATTAGCTACGGCCAGACTTTGGGCGAAAGGTTTGCCATCGATCTCAAGAATTGGTATTTGCCCAAATAGGGTAGTTGGTTTCACTTTCTCACATTCTTCATTGGTGAGTCCCTTGTCCTCGAAAGTTTTGCCAGCTGCATGGAGCAACAAACGGGTCATCTCTGCTCTCCCGCCCGCGTTAAAGTAAATAAGTTTCAGGTTGGAATTGGCTATTTTTTTAAACCTGAAAAACAAATGAAACTTTCAGGTTAAAACTATACTTTGGGCAATGAGATGCGACACATGTGTCGGTCTGAAATTTTGGATATAAGAATTCTCAAAATAATGACTAGTCTTTCTGTCTGTCTATCTGTCTATTTGTCCCTGTATCAGCAGGCCAACCTGTCTGTCTATCTCTGTCGGTCTGTCTGTTTGTCTGTCTGACTGTCTGTCTGTCTGTCTGTATATGTGTGTCTGTCTGTTAAACTATGAAGCTCCTGTGTCACAGTGTCTTGCTCGACAAAAACTGGAAAGAGAGTCTCAGAGAGAACAACCATAAAAAAAAAATTCACTATTATATGTACGTCCAAGACAGGGCTATCGCAAATGAACAGTTTCTAATTACATAATAAACTACGATTCAACAGTGAATACACTCAGTATTTTCTCTATCCAGCTTTGTAAAATGCACCGTTCCCTTTAAAAGACAAAGGTGATTTGCCAGGGTCAGAAATGTCAAGGTCAAGAATGACGGTATTATAAAAACCACAGAATGTCTGTGGGGTCGGAGCAAGACTATAGGCAAAGTCAAAATTTGGGAAAAGGGAAAAGTTGTATGTAGCAAAGCCTCGCGTAAGAAATTAATAACACTGTACCCATTACTCAAATTACATTATTATATACTTCAGACACCTCTGACGTCACGCATGTTTATTTCTGCCTCGGTTCACCACCGGCTGGGGATTCTCTTATGCGCGCGCAGCATGCCCTGCTTAAACTTGAAAGCCTGTAACTGTAAGGGCGAGTAATAAATTTGATATAAAAATTCTTGGAAAAACAAGCTCCATTCGGTTAATATAGGTATGCAATATTGAGCGAAAATGGGCGCTCTGCCATGATTCACGCACAAAACAGCTATTAATTCCACGCTTGTAATTCGACAACGGTCGCATGAAACAGCAAGTGTTGGATAATGATTAAAAAGCTCTTTTTTTTCAACTTTCATATGATGTAAACGGATTGACAAAATCTAACATAGTACAGTTATGGCGAAGTAATTTTGCACTAATGATATTCTCTATCCGAAACTGCTCATGTGTGTATAAATAGTTGTTTAGCACATCTTGTAATTCCACTTTCTTGTGTAGATATATATACTTTTGGCAATTACAGGCTAGATATACATGTATAATGTGTCTTCTCTATTATCCTCTTGTGTGCAAAATATTGTAATAAATTGTCATCACCTGTAGAAGAATCCTAAATTTCGCCACCAGAATGTGAGAAGATAGACTGTGACAAAATGTCAGTCCAACACTGAGTCTTTACCTCTGAAATCTTTAGTTGATTGCATTTTTCTGTTTTTTGTTTCCTGGCCCTGAATTATCTGTCTATCACTATCACATACCCAATTGCTACTTTCATATTGTGTGAAATCACCTGATTAATGTGAAATTTGGCCTTTTTCAGTTTGAATACTTCCTAAATGTGGAAGTAAATGTTGTTAACTACCATTTGTAAGCAGATATACTTTATACATATTTTCTCATGTACTTGAATTTTATTTTGCAGCCATTAATTCCTGTGCAAAAAGTTAATTGAATGTAATTTAAAGCGCCCACCTTAATCCTAGATGGAGCTTCCTGGGCTTTAATAATGCTTTGAGACTGGTTTGTGTGTATCTGTGCTTGAGTGCGTTAAAGATGTATAGTATAATCACTTGTTATGTTGTATTTGAATACCATAGATTTATGTTCCTATGTCCGTATTCATTTTCTCTTCCACTTCCAGACTAAAGCTGACGGTTGTTGTTTTTTTTAATTTCACATTGCTTTTCATGTTTTTTGTATGTCTTGGCTGTTTGTTTGTTTGTTGTTGGGTTTTTGTTGTCTGGCTTTTAAAAATTCTTTTGAAATAAATGGTGAAAATACATGTCCAGTGTATCCCAGTCTTAGTCTGTACATGATTTGCTTGAGTTGCATGTGAAAGTGTAAATCCTAAACATATCCACTCATGTGTCACTTTTGTCAGGAAATTGGAGAACAGCTACCATTTTTGGTGACAGATATAGAATCTGAAGGCTAATATTAATAAGTCACAAGGTGTGCCTCAATTTCCACTATATAATGTCAGGTGTAAGGGTTCGGGCTAATTTAAAAGATTAACACAATCGATCATTTCAATTTATAAAACAATATGGAGTGTCCATTTTCTATACATTTTACAGAATTAATTGAGTTCACAACTTTTAATCTGTTTTTTTACCCATGCATATAAAGGATATCTGGTAATATTTTATTTTGATGTTTCTTCGCCACATCCCAAGCTTTAAATCCCAATTTATGTTTGGTGCACACTACCATTTTAGTATTGTTAGACTTAGACTTAGACTGGCTCTGGTTTGGGGGCAACCACCAAACTTCTTTTCTGAGATAAAAAAAAAAAAAAGAAAACATTGGACTTTCCCTTCACTAACACGTGGATGGCAGGAACTCCGTTCATTTGAATTGAGTTGAACACCAAGTTCATGTGTTTCTAATCCTCTGTTGCAAGTATTGCAAGTATTGCAACAGAATTAAAACATGAAAATGATTTTTGTTTAAGTGTTTTACTACATCCATCATATAATACAATCCCTGACAGCGAAACAAAAATGCCACAAACATGGTTTGATAAGCATAGTTAAAATTAAAGCATTGAATTTGAAAATTACAAGTAAATGTAAAAAATTATATGACCCTACATATATGACTTTTCCTGAATGTTCCATTCCCATAGAACTGGTGAAAGAGAGATACACTGGAGTGAGCATATTTTAGCCCATTCTTTGTTATTAGTTTTTATACGTACTCAACAGATCCTCTATTCCTATCGTATAAAATCACGGTGGACAAGTTTCATTATCAGAATTGGGAGTTCCACATGAAGGAGCAATGTGAAGTTAGATCTGTCCCAAGTAGAACTATTACTAGAAGTAGGACCTCTTATTAAACTTGCAATCAGGACATATGACTGACAACAAGATTTTTTTAAAGATTTATAATGGTCCTCTAGTAAATGATACATTTACATATAGGGATCCTATTATATGAATTAATAATTGACACTAAACAATTATCCCCCCCCCCCCAAAACACAACTATGCAACACCACATAGAGGATTGATCTAGAGCTACAGGAGTTTGGGTCAGTGATGGGGGTTGGGGGACCTGACTTTTAACATAAGTGTAACAGCTGAGGTTGTTCTAGCACGTTATAGTAGGGGGGAGTTAATTGATCTAACTACAACCCTTTAGAAAACGAAACTATTACAGCTGTAAAATAAATAAACACGAGATCCGACGATAGATTAAATAATACTAAAGTTTAATAAATGTATAGTGAACAATAAATTACTAGGAAGACACCAGCGAAACTAAATATCTACGCCACACAAAAGGAAACTCACTTACTCACCGACCAACCACTCACACAGGTCTATATATATAAACATTCCTACAGAAAGTTCCCGAAATAAACGTTACCTTTGCCCTCGCACAAACTAACCAATCACGCATCAATACGTCATCAGGTTATATCACTCACGGCCAAATCTGGCGTAAACATTCGTATCCACAACGTTATCGAATATTCGGGAACATACTAATATTTACTGAACGAGTCAAAACACCTGACAACAAGCGAGCGAGGAAAAAAACTACTCACTAGAAAAGAAGGTCAGGTCGCGGAGTACAGTACACTCTGGCGGTTGTCAACAATAAAATGGAAAAAGTAGTGGACACATGCTCAGCCACCAGCACAACAACAAAACCGGGGGAGGGCAAGGGGTAGCCCGCAGATGCTACACAACTCCCCAATTTAAGTTGAATATCTTTCAACTCCAAAAACATTATACAGCGTCTGCACTATCGTGAAATAATCTTATAGCACTCCCAATCTCACAAAGGTAGTTGCTAATTCTATTACAATTAATAACAATTTCAGTGTCTTCCCGAATGTCATCACAAATACAATACAATGCAGTGTACTTTGCATCACTAATACCATAACTAATACAATACCGTCATTGCTTCCCAATAGTAGGCCTACTGGTCAAAATAACACAACGCCACCACCGTGGTGAAACAATGGTCAATGATATTATTACAAATCATATAAGGTGAAACGATGGCCCATCGTTTACATAATGGTTCGTGCACGAATCATAGCATATAACTTGTTGTACATAACATGGTTATCTCCAAAATGTATAACTCATACGTACAATGGCAAAAATACCAATACATACCGACCACTGATCAGGGTCTTTCTTCATCATATTAGGTCAAAACAAGTTACAACATTGCCATATAACACAAACACTGCTTGCTCGCAGACCCCATTTGGGTTACATTTTCCAAAAATTACACCAAGTTCCATTGGTAACTAATATGACATAGCATAAAATCAAAATGTGACTAACACATCATGACTCTCTATCAGCCATCAATTCAATATTCAGTCACAGATGAACTATGTCCCCAATTACAGTACAATACTGCCGTCCTAGAAATTCATCTAGTAGGCAAAAGTATGGGTTACAATGCATTTCACTGATAGTGTACTACTTTAAAATACCCTGCTCAGGAAATCGGCACAGACATTTTCTCTGCCTTTTACGTAGTGAATCCTGAATCGATAAGACTGTAAAAATAAACTCCATCGTAATAACTTTGGACTGTCAAACTTGGCAGAGTTCAAAAACTCTAATGACCGATGGTCAGTTTGGAGCACAAACTCCTTTCCATACAAATACAAAGTAAACTTTTTTACAGCCCAAACAATAGCTAAACATTCGCGCTCTGAGACCGAATATTTTGTCTCACGAGGCAATAGCTTACGACTAGCATATGCCACAGGGTACAACTTTCCCTCGTGTTCCTGCATAAGACTAGCGCCTAATCCGCGATCTGATGCATCAGTTGCTAAGACAAACTCTTTGGAAAAATCTGGCAAACATAACACGGGTTTGGAGATAATGACATTCTTCAAAGAGGTGTACGCTTTCTCCTGCGTTTCATCCCACTGAACTATATTGGGCTGACCCTTTGTAAGTAAATCAGACAATGGTGATGCAATCCCTGAAAAGTTAGGAATAAATTCATGGTAATATCCCACTAATCCTAAGAATGCTTTCACTTCCTTCTTAGTGGTGGGTCTGGGTGCGTCTCGTACCTTACATACATTCTCTTCTAACAGGCCAATCATACCTTCTCCCACTAAGTGTCCAACAAAGTCTACTTCAGACGTTCCAATCAGACACTTCGATGGTCTTGCAGTTAATCCAGCTTGGTCCATCCTCTGCAGTAAGTCCTTAAGAGTCTTCACATGCTCGCCGAATGTCTCTGTATGAATCAGCAGGTCGTCCACATATGCTGTCACATTGTTCATTCCACGGATCAATGGCTTTACGATCCTGTTCAGCGTGGCTCCTGAGTTCATCATCCCAAAAGG
This sequence comes from Onchidella celtica, assembly GCA_963931925.1. NCBI lineage: Eukaryota > Metazoa > Mollusca > Gastropoda > Systellommatophora > Onchidiidae > Onchidella > Onchidella celtica. The sequence continues at coordinate 5,657,101 of OZ007575.1, forward strand.
CATCCGAATGAATTCATAGTGTTCGCCCATGGTGACGAACGCCGTCTTGGGAATGTCTTGCTCTCGAACTTTCACTTGCCAGTATCCCTTGCTCAGGTCAATCCGAGAGAATAATTTTCCTCTCGAGAGACTCTGAAACACTTCTGATGGCGCTGCTGTCGGATGAGGGTCGAATACTGTGATCTTGTTTAACCTCCTGTAGTCGATGCAGACTCGGTTGGATCCGTCCTTCTTCTTGACGACAACAACAGATGAAGCATAAGCTGATGAGCTCCTTCGAATGATGCCCAGCCGTTCCATGGTGCTAAGCTCCTCCTTCAATGAGTCGCGCATAGCGTAGGGCACCGGGTATGGTCGTTGACGAACTGGTACTTCTGTCGTCAGGTCGATGCGATGTTCACCCAACTGACAGCATCCAGGGAGATTGGTGAAGACGTGCTGGTAATTCTTCACCACATCGCAGAGTTCTTGACGTTGTTCCGATGTCAGTTGCGTTCCATACTGGACATCTCTGTAGCCTTCATTCTGGTCCCAGCTTCCTAGGTCGGCAAGGTCCTCCGTCGTTCCACCGTTGTCGCCTTCCAGGTCGCAGTCCTCGATGATTGTCATGCCAGCTGACTCCACGGGTTGACTCTTGTCCATCATGTCGTCCTCTGCCAGTACAGTCTCAGCACTATCACCGCCGCCGTCCTTTATGGCGTTGACATGTTCAGGCGTGGTATCTCTCCTACTGTTGTCCATCCCACACATCTCGGTCACAATAGGTCTCGGTTCCATTGCCACTGCTGCTGCTTTTGACGTCCTTGGAATGTATCTCTTGAGGAGGTTGGCGTGCAAGGTCTTTTCTTTTGCACCCATCTTGACTCTATAGTCGTTAACACCGACAACTGAGACTACCTTATATGGTCCCTTCCATTGGACTAGGAGCTTGTTAGTGTTCGTCGGCAGTAGCACCAACACTTCATCTCCGGGGCGGAACTTCCTCTCTCGCGCCTTCCGGTCGTAGTAGGTCTTCTGTCTACCTTGAGCCTTGGAGAGTTCTTCCGTCGCTAGCTTCCATGTGTCCTCCAGCCTCTCACGTAGTTCCATGACGTACTGGTAACTGGTCTTCGTTTCCGGCTCCTCTACGTCCTTGGTCCATAGTTGTCGTAAGATGTGCATTGGTCCTCTCACAGTTCTCCCATACAGCAACTCGAATGGGGCAAACTTGGTCGACTCTTGGGGAACTTCACGATATGCGAAGAGCAGCGGGTTGATGTATCTGTGCCACTGCTTGGGTTGCTCTGCGCACAGTCGCCTTAAGGTCTTCTTCAGTGTGCCGTTAAATCGCTCCACCAACCCGTTGCACATAGGGTGGTAGACTGTAGTGGTCGGCTGTCGAATTCCCAGTAGTCTATTCGTTTCCTTCATGACATCTGACCTAAACTGGGTCCCATGGTCCGACAAGATCTCTTCGGGCACACCCAAACGGCTGTAGATGTTCACTAAGGCTTCTGCTACCGTCTCTGCGTCGATCTTCTTCAAGGGTGTGGCTTCGGGGTAACGAGTAGCGTAGTCTATGTACACCAGGATATACCGATGTCCACCTTCACTTGGGGGGTCGATAGGTCCTACTAAGTCCACGGCCACTCGCCTAAATGGTACGTCCACTACTGGCATACTCTGCAGGTGCACCTTTGGGGTCACTCCTTTGTTCACCGTCCTCTGGCATATGTCGCATGAGCGGCAGTATCTCGTGACGTCACCTTCAATTCCAGGCCAATAAAAACTGCTCATAACTCTGTCTTTGGATTTCTTCACGCCGAGGTGTCCTCCGACGATCGAGTCGTGGGCTACACTCATACCATACTCTCTCAGTTTCTCGGGTAGTACCACTTGCCTTATAACCGTCGCCTGTCTCAGGTCCTTGTAGATCCGGTACAGTACTCCTCCATGTTTCTCAAAATGAACAGATTTATTGCCTCTATTAGTTGGGATCTTCTTCTGCTCTAACTTCCTAATGACTTCGTCTTCTTCTTGGAGTCGGATAAGTTCCTCTCTATCCACTTCCGCGTGCCGTTCTGCCCTCGGCACCTTCAGCGACGTAGACCGGTCCTTCCTCTTCTCCTGGGCCCTCGTGGTCACCGCTCCTACCATCACCTCAGTATCAGGGTCGTACGGGTCCTTCGCTCCGTCCACGTTCCCGACTACTAGGTCGCAGATGGTCTCCGGGAGACACAGCGCCGTCACTCTGCCCGTCAGGTAAGGCGTCTTCACGTCGATAACGGTTTCCTCCGCCGCTAGCAAGGAGTTATCGATCCTCGCGATAAGTTTCTTCCCACCGGTGAGCTGTCCGTCGTCCACCAGTGCTCGCCGCACCACTACACCTTCACAGCCGGTATCTCTTAGGACATCTACCGCCCGATTTCCAATCAAGCCCTTCATCACTGGTAACTTCAGTTTCTCCACGGTCCTTCCGTCACTGCATCCTCCGCAAGTAACAGGCACCGCTAACTGTAGCTTCCCGTCCTTCATTACCGCTTGAACGTTGATGCTGGTGTCAGCCGTCGTCGCATCCTGTCTCGACGACTCGTCCGCCGCTATCACTACGGCCGCCGCCGCCTTGTTCGGCTTGCCTCGTCCCATATCCTTCTGGGCTGGACACATCCTCCGAACGTGGCCTGGCTTTCCACAAAGGTAACATTTCAACTCACCTTTGTCGTTTAACTTTGCACGACACTCCGTCGCCTTGTGTCCCGGCCTCTGGCACCTATGGCAGACCTGTGGGCTTCTGTCTCCGTTGGGCCTCTGTCGCACTGGCCGGCTCTGCAGTCTGGCGCTCCCGCTGAGCGTCAGGTTCCTCGCTACCAGGTGCGCCTCCGCTGAATCTGCGATGTCCTGTAGCGTCTTTGGTTTCCTCTCCCTCACATGGGTTGCAAGGTCTGGTGGGCAGGCATCCATGAATTGCTCTCTGACGAACAGATCTCTCACTCCTTCATAGGTCTCCTCCGTCTTCGACAGCTTTATCCACCTCTCTAAATAGGTCTTGATCCTGGTCAAAAACATTCCAACATCTTCTCCATCTTCAGGCTTACCTTGTCTGAACATGAGTCTGTATCCGTCCTCTGACAGGTTGTACCTCTTCTGCAAAGCTTCCTTGACCTTGTCGTAGTCCTTGGCTTCGTCGATCGGTAGTCTGCAGAAGCACTCCAAAGCTCTCCCAGTCAGCAGGGCAGACAGTGATGTCGTCCAGGTGGATCTGGGCCATTCAGCTGTCTCGGCAAACCTCTCAAACCGCAGCAACCAGCTATCCAGATCGTTCTTCTTGTCCTGAAATGCAGGTAGCTTGGGTCTCTTAGAACTGGCGTGGTCGTCGGTCTTCTGCGCTGAGTCGTTGCCTCCACGTTGCTGGCGCATCCTCTCTATCTCCAACTCGTGGTTCATCTTTTCCCTTTCCAGCTGTCGTTCAGCCTCCTTCTCATGAGCCTGTCGTTCAGCCTCCTTCTCCCGTCGTTGAGCCTCCTTCTCATGAGCCTGTCGTTCAGCCTCCTTCTCCTGTCGTTGAGCCTCCAGCTGTCTTTCTCTTTCTAGGCCTCCACGGAGGTAGTCCCGTCTCTCCTGCCCAGTGAGCTCCATAGCGTCCGCTTCCTGGCTAAGCCTTCCAATAACCTCCGACATATTGTAGATAGCTTGTCGATGATATTCCTACAATAAACTATGTAAATAAATCTAGTAATTTTGATCTGGTCCGCTCGAATATGGTCGGATCCCGGACGAGCCCCCAATATGTAACAGCTGAGGTTGTTCTAGCACGTTATAGTAGGGGGGAGTTAATTGATCTAACTACAACCCTTTAGAAAACGAAACTATTACAGCTGTAAAATAAATAAACACGAGATCCGACGATAGATTAAATAATACTAAAGTTTAATAAATGTATAGTGAACAATAAATTACTAGGAAGACACCAGCGAAACTAAATATCTACGCCACACAAAAGGAAACTCACTTACTCACCGACCAACCACTCACACAGGTCTATATATATAAACATTCCTACAGAAAGTTCCCGAAATAAACGTTACCTTTGCCCTCGCACAAACTAACCAATCACGCATCAATACGTCATCAGGTTATATCACTCACGGCCAAATCTGGCGTAAACATTCGTATCCACAACGTTATCGAATATTCGGGAACATACTAATATTTACTGAACGAGTCAAAACACCTGACAACAAGCGAGCGAGGAAAAAAACTACTCACTAGAAAAGAAGGTCAGGTCGCGGAGTACAGTACACTCTGGCGGTTGTCAACAATAAAATGGAAAAAGTAGTGGACACATGCTCAGCCACCAGCACAACAACAAAACCGGGGGAGGGCAAGGGGTAGCCCGCAGATGCTACAATAAGTTGAAATAAACTGTTCAGTTGATATGCATGCCTTTTACTGGTTTAAATTTCATTTGAAAAGATTAAAGAGAGTAGGTCTACTTCCTTGGTGATTAGTCTTAAATCTGATCTTGTTTTTGGAAGGCTGCATTAATATTCTTTCCCATCCACGCCTCTGACATCTTTACATAGCTAGATTCTGGGTCTAACTCTAGATTTATTGTCGTTTCCTTAAACCGCTAACTGCACTAACTATATCTACATGTTTGCTCGGGGTTTGCTTAGATGGCAAGCCGACAAGGTTAATCGCTACTGATACACAGATACAGATATTTAACAGATATTTAGCCGGATTTTACGTTTGGGGTTTGACCATAAACTCAATCGTTCCATCATAGCCTCCTCCAGCCGAATGCAAAATTGCATTAAAAATACGAAGTGTCTAGGCACACGACATATCGTGGAAAAAGCGTGGAGAGATTTTTTCACGACACGTTTTTCATCCAATCAGAGCTTACCGTTTTCTGACTCAAAATGGCGGCCCCCACTGAGCGGGAGGTCGGAACCTGGGGGGCGTGAGGGTCTAGTCAGTTTGTATCAATGGGCGGTAGTCAGATTGACTAATCAGGCGAAAAGGGGCTGGGGTAGCTGTATTAAGTCGTGAAACGTCGTGAAAAACTTCACCAAGGCCATTTCCACGACATGTCGTGGAAAACTTCACGGAGGCGATTTCCACGACATGTCGTGAAAATAGCCACTTCCTTAAAAATATTTGATGCGGAAATTCGCCGTGTCGTGTCAAAGGTCAAGGCTGGCTTGTTATGAGGTCAAAAGGGTATGCAGGGAGCATGGCAGGGAGGGAAATCCCATGTGTGACGTCAGAAGTGTCTGAAGTATAAGTTAATTGTAAATTTTATTTGAGTAACGCACACCGCACGCCACCTAAATATTATGCATCACACTAAAACACTACTGCCAAGCGACAACGCAATCCAGCTGGGAGCCAGCTTGCCCGATTTAAAGATTCAAAGCAATAATGTATTTAAAAATACCGAGGACGTCCGTGCACAATTTTGTCACACAAACAGTCTTCTCACCTGTTCCCATCATTTTAATAACAGATGTGTGGACTTCGATGATTATAATAAAAATTATTACCAAACAATGCTTTCGGATCAGAACTGAGTCAAGATGACCTACCCACTTTGTAAACACAGCGTCTAGCAACACGACTTCCTCACGTCCTGGCCGCCGGTGTAGTATCCCCAAGGAGAGTATCCCAGATTATCCCCCCAAAAATCTGTCCCCCTGATATTTCAGAATATCCCCCGGATATTCTAGAATATTCTGGTTTATCCCCTGAATATTCTATAATATCCCCGTCTGTAACAGTTTATCCCCTGCGGTTAAAATAGGATGGGGGATACTTGTCAATGGGTAAGCAGCATGCTATTTTATCCCCCATTATAAAATTATTCCCCACCTTTTTTTTTTTTGAGGGGGGGGGGGATTTTGGGGTAGCATTTTCCCCCTTTTCGTCGTGTGCTTTTCTGTGTGTAATCAACAAGAACCCAAAAAAACACATATACCCAGAGATTATATGAATAGCACTGTGGGGGAATTTCAAACATTGATCTGAAATTGTTTTCACACATTTTCACAGATTTGAATACACGAATTGTTTTGACATTTAACACAGTGATAAAGTTGGTTAGCTATAGTGGATGAACGTAACTTTTTCCGTACAGTCTCGTCACATCTCTACATTGGATGGTCCACTGATGAAGCCAACGCCTTTAAAAGATGAGCTTTTCCTTTTAGTTTCTGTTGGTGTCAGCTCAATATTTAGCAAAATGTGACTTAACCTGTGTTTCGAGCCCACCCTTACTGTTGCTTGATAATTTAACATTAGACCGAGTAGTGACAGGAAACAGCCTGACATAAACTGGGGGCGTAATTCTTTCTCCTCCCGTCCACCCACCAGACCCTTTTCTGTAGCTTTTAGCAGTAGCAGTAATATTAAAGAGATTAAACTTCAGTGGTGGTCTGGAGCAGTGAGAATAAAGTACATTGTCCTCAGTACCAACAGACAACCAGGGCACCCATTCTTTATTGTGAGAAGAAAAAGGAACGAACAATGCACCAGCGTGCCGAATTTGGCACAAATGAAGTCGAGATAATAATGGTCTTAATCGGCCACTTGCTCATCTTATACTAGTATGCGTCGACAGAAACGTGTATACTTTGATAAGGACGTAAATGTAATTTCCAAGTTTTTGAAGGGCTACCTCATGGAAGATGCTGTCTGTACAGCACAGTTGTTGACTCTACAGGGCAAGATGAGTGTTGAAGAACTAATTATGATATTGCCCATCAAGCACAGTGACACATCAGTAACGAAACTGGTGCTGATGAGGTATTTGCAAACTTTGACGGAATTTCCCTTTCGAAGCAACATTGTGTATGTGAGGATGTTACTGAAGATTATAGAATCAGCTTCAGGAAAGTCTATCATTGTCGTCAGTTCTGAGAATTGTCATTTGAAAAGACCAACTGACTTGCCACCTCTCCGTTGCACTTAGTCACACGTCCAATTCAGAAATATTCAAAACAGCTCAAAGGACAGGCTGCCCAAGTGCGAAGATGTGATTGGCCCACCGTCCTGAGTCTCCTTTGTTATCAATCCTCTAGTTATCATCATAATCAGCACAATTACTTTGTAAGTTGCCAGTTGTGTGTCACCGAAGCCGAGCAAATGGCAGCATTAACAGGGAGAGTCTGTGTCTAGTTTACGTGAGAAATAGTCATCAAAACCTACAGACTGTCCTGTTTTCGGATCTCATGGACAAAACTTCCTAATCGGGGTCTCAATGTCAAGAATGGATTCCATCATCAATTCAATCGAATAACTTTCAAAGACAATGTAGATTCGAGACAGACTAAAAAAAAAAAAAAATTTGGACCATTCACCTCTACATATATGTCGAGGTGAAGATCTATTCAGTGACAAGCAGCTGATCCCATTCAAGTGTACCCATACAGACCTTTTGCCCCAGATCCAGCATGTTTTACAGATGTAGCCTGTTCTGAGCAAGAGATCTTTTAGAAAGTTATTCTGGATTACAGGAAATTGCATCCTGGTTTTAGAGCCTCATCTGAGATTATTGTCTCCTTTTCTGCGGGTCACACCAACTTTTTCCCTCCTTGGAAGTCTGTCATTCCATTACATAATGATAGCATAAAACTCGTGTGCGTCCTCCTTCTCCCTATCACCCCCGCCTCATTTTCTCGAAGCATTTCTTTCACTACAGTAGGACACAATCAGCAAATGTGAAAGGGGCTGCTGGATTAATATAGCTTTAGTCCACGCCTCAACAACTGTTTTTCCTTACTGTCTTATAATGCACATACTGCATTTTGTCAGCCTTCTCTCATGGGATAGGCGGAATGGCCTTGAACGTCCGCAACCCCGCCGTTGATGTAAGTAAAACTTTAGAATAGTATTCTCAAAGTGGGCGATACCGGCCCCCCGGGGGGGGGGGCGATTCTGATTTCCTGGGGGAAGGGGAGTGGAGGAACCAGTATGGGAAGCGACTTGGGGGGGGGGGGGGGGAGCAAATACATGGCAGTCATTGACTTCTTCAACAGCATGCTTAGATGGGTTTGATGAACAGAAAAGGTGTTTTTTTTTTTAGTGTATTTGCTAAAGAATAGTTTCTGCTTTAGAATGAATCATCAACTTGCTTATTGTCATTAATAATGTAATGTAATGTATAGCATTTATATAGCGCATATCCATTTAAAATGCTCTATGCGCTTTACAGAAACAACATGTCAACCACAGAGTAGAATGGAGCGCCTGCGAAGCGCTCAACACACTGCACTGTTTCTTTCTCTCTCCCTGTCTCGCTCACTCACTCTCTCTATCTCTCTCTATCTCAGAGCAAATTGTAACGCAGCCTGTTAGGCGCAGTTCACAACTCACAACAGTTCACAACTCACAGTAGTTCACAACACACAACTCAAATAATATTTAAATATTTATTAATAACAATATATATTTTAATAATGAATAATAAATTTTGTCAAATGAGGCATTGAAAAACTTGACATCATATCTTGTGAGGAGTCTATAGTCTTATGAAATGTTTCCATTGGATTTGAGCATGGAGTTGTTTTTTTTTTTTACAGGCAATAGGCCTATAGGGGGAAGAAGTGTTGGGGGCGATGACAGAAATTTGGAGTCTGAGGGGGCGATTGTCTGAAAAAGGTTGAGAACCACTGCTAGAGAAAGTGAAATTGAGCTGGAGGATACTTTAGAATAGATGGAGATGTTCTAGGATATCCTACATAATCCGGGTGGGGGGGGGGGGGTTTAAAATAGGATGGGGGATATTCCAGGATGTCACAACCGGCCGTCGATACTCACTGTGTTTACACATGGGTTTGACGCAGAAAATGACCTGTTTGTTATGAAACCTGAGAATCGATCAGATGAACTTTAGCCCTGTGGTTTCATGGTTTTTTTTTCTAGCAGCCACAGAGTTTGAGTGACACATGAATGAAGTTAAAACACCGTATTTGATATTTTGTTTTGTGTTCACTTCGAAGATACATTGAGATCGACAGAAGGAAAGTTGGTGTTTATTTTTTGAGATACCATGTCTAATTAAATAAGGACACCTTCTTCCTTCTAACCTATTTTAACTGCAGATAAAACATTGTGTTCCTGAAACCTGCCCCCATGGCAGCGAACCATCAGCCCAGTGCTCGGTGCTTCGTCTCTCGGTTGCGCTCAGAATAACTGGCCAGGGATTCCCAAGACCCACTATACCAAGACGGTGCAATTCAAGCACTTCCGTCCGCCGAGCCAGAGTTTCTAAAAATAGTCCGGCGCGTACAATCGTAAACACAGGCACGCGGTTCGTCGTACGTGTTAATCGAGGAGACCAGTGCTCCTTTGTGAAGAATCAAAATTAACACTTTGCCGACTTGAAGTTTGTCTATTATAGTAAATTGGACTTCAGACATATACACCTTTGCACTCCTCATACAGTCCCAATATTTTTGTGTTTGGACTAGTGCATGTGTGCTATGGAGATCATCAGCCGTGTGTTTGTGTTTGCGAAGAGGGAGGGGCATAAAACTCTATAATTGCTAATTCAACTTTCGGTATAATAATGTATAGCATTTATATAGCGCATATCCTTTTAAAATGCTCTATGCGCTTTACAGAAACAACATGTCAACCACAGAGCAGAATGGAGCTGCCTGCGAAGCGCTCAACACACTGCACTGCTTCTTTCTCTCTCCCTGTCTCGCTCACTCTCTCTCTCTATCTCAGAGCAATAACGGCATCGTCTTTTTGATGAATCCCATACGTACAATCAATAATTATGTGAATGAACTTTTCCACTTGATCATCCCGAATTTCTGTTAAAGGAAGTGTTTTGTTGTTGTTGTTTCTTTCTTTCTTTCTTTCCTTTTTCCTTATTAATCCTCAAGCAATAGAAATTCAATCAGAAATAGTGCCCAAAAACAGAAAATTTCAGGGAAGAAGGTTGGAAAACTGAAGAAACTGCAACATGAGTAACACTTTTTCAACGTTCATTATCATCAGAATACTGCGGCTGGATTTTGTTGAGTTTTTGTTGATTTTTTTAATCGCCCATCTGGTCATTATTCCTACTTCATTACCCTTTTTCTGCTACCCTGGTTATCTCTACACTTTTTCATAAAATTAGAAGATGTGAATTTCCTCTCTGGTCTGATGTATACACATGTGAGAATTTCATTCAAAGTTTATTGTGTTTTATACCCATTTATTTGCTTTAATCGTTTAAATAATGGCCCATCTGGCCTCTTTTCCTACTTCATTCCTCTTGTTCTGCTACCCTGGTTATCCCCACACTTTTTCATAAGATTAGAAGATGTACCGGTACAGTTCCCCTTTGGTTTTATGTATGTAGGAACTCCATTCAAAGTTTGCAGTTTATACTCATTGTCACAATTCCCAGACTGGGAGATGTAATAAGTTATGACAGGACAACAATCACGAACGAACAAGTTTAACACTTAACAGAACAACCCATCAGACTCACACATTTATTAAACATAATTATACAGATAATAGCGCAATTACATACATTATATTATTGAAATTAACTGCCGTACAACGGCCTTATTCTCACATGCACTCTTCCTCGGATCCACAACCCGGTAGTTACTTCCTAAAGGCACTTCGGCCTCAGCCTCTCCCCTCAGGGTCTTAATAGCACATTAATAATTCACTGGCACCGCAGTCTCTCAATATCACCTTCCTATTGTCATACACCTTAGCATTCCACTAGCACCTCAGCAGGGCAATAGCACATTATCATTTCAATAGCCCATCAACATGGCAATAGTACATTATCATTTCAATAGCCCATCAACATGGCAATAGTACATTATCACATTCACGCTCATATCTACGTCCCTGTCCGTGGCCTGACTGCCACGACTTTATGTGCCTCTACTGTCCTGCACCGACAGCTCACTCTCGGCCTATGTGTGGCCTTCGGCCCTATGCTGGCCTATCCCCCGTGCTCACCGAGGTGGCTCTTTGGCCCGTCCCCGACACCTACAAGAATAACATTACATTGGTATAATACCCTACCATTTCTATTCACTCCACCTCTCCTTACAACCCATGAAGCGTACACACAATAGTTCACCTTTCACTCACCAAACATCTTACGGTAACACACCTCCATCGGAGTACACAATACTCACTCGTGCTACAAATCCATGAACTCACTTTCATCTATCGCTCATGGCGCACATTGCTATATATCCAATATCAAGGACTTCCACATTCCTCACATATACTTATTTACATCATGGTAATAGACGAATATAATACATCAATCATAATTATCAATCATCGTTCTACCTACCAGTCATCACTGGAAAAAACACTCTCATCCGTCTTCCGACTGCTCCCCTTATGTTCGCCCGCTGGGCTCTTACTAGCGTCCGTTCAGTAGGACCTTCTAACTTGCAGTGATAGTAATACAGCGCTTTCGCCTCATTCAGACCCCCCACCACTCACAACAGCACGCTTTAACTTACTTGTCTACGTGCGTTAATTTTACTCTCCTCCTTTCCCCCCGTAATTATTAACTATCGCTCACTCCACTCGTGACATCATCCCCCACCCCAAAAAAATTAATGCAATTAATTTCAAATCGCATCAAGATGACTGTCAACGAGTGAGCGTGAGCAATACCTACATAAAAATGACCTACCAATGCCCCTAGCACATAAAATACCGGAATCAGGGGAAAACATGGGGATCAATATGCCCTGCATTATGCATATATGTATCACATCATCAATAGCTAACTAAACACAATACCTAATACAGAATCAAAAACCAATCAACCTATCAACCATTCTTCATATCATATTTATAATGTCAATATTTTAAAGTCGACTCATTCACACAGATCCTGTCAATGTTCCTGTCCTCCGATGTATAAGCTCCTGAACTCTTCCCCTAGGCTCGACTAAGGTAGTCGGCGATATGATTGCTGGTTCCTGGAATTGGTTGAATAACGAAGGTATACGGCTGCAAAGCCAATGCCCATCTAGACAAGCGTGGGCTGGACGAACGATTCTTCGACAAAAACGTTAGTGGCTTGTGGTCTGTCTGGATACAAAATTCTCGTCCCATGAGATAACGTCCTAATTTCTGGACGGACCACACAATGGCAAGATACTCCCGCTCTATCACAGAATATTTTCTTTCTCTCTGCAATAACTTCCTACTGACCTGACATACAGGATGGAGACATTCATTCTTCTCCTGTAGAAGACAAGCGCCGACACCAGAGTCCGACGCATCCGTTCTGAGGATAAAATTAGATCGAAAATCGGGTAATATCAGAATGGGTGACGATGATAATGCTGTCACCAAATTATCAAATGCTGTCTGACACTCAGACGTCCACTGGACCTTATCGGGTTGTCCCTTCTTAGTAAGGTCAGTAAGAGAAGATGACAAGGAGGAAAAATTTGGAATGAACTTTCTGTAATAATTTAAAATTCCCACTAAGCTTCTGACTTGTTTCTTTGTTTTTGGGATTTGCAACCCTACTAATTTGTCAATTTTTGTTACTTCAGGTCTCTGAACACCTCTACCCACGATATGTCCTAAGAATACTATCTCTGGACATGCCAAATCCATCTTTGCGGGTTTAGCAGTTAACCCAAAATGACGTAATCGTTTAAAAATTACTGTTAGTGTCTGAATATGATCAGACCATGTCGACGTATGACATGCTATATCGTCAAAGAATGACACGACATTAGGTATGTCCTTTAATACCAGTATGAGAATACAGATACTCTGGTCTCTCATGAAACCTCTGCAGCATATCAACGTGGAAAACCTTTACTGATCCATCAATGTGGATAGCGTAATCTACCTTCGAAACAATTCGCTCAATAACATAAGGACCTTTCCATGTCATCAATAACTTATTATGGTCCGTAGGTAACAACAATAGGACCTTGTCTCCTGGCTTAAAAATTCTCAGTTTGGACCCTCTATCTTTATAGTTCTTTGCTCTTGCTGAAGCGATACTAGGCGCTTCTTCTGCTATAGTGCGCGCTGAAGATAATCTTTCTCTTAAATCAACAAGGTCTATCGAAACCTTTTTAAACGGTTCCGAAACCGTGGGGATCTTTTGAAGAGGAGCCTGGGGTGTACGACCCTTATGCGTCGTCTTTTGGCACGCACTGCAAGTCTTACAATACAGCCGTACATCTCTATGTATCGATGGCCAATAAAAATCTTTCAGAACTCTCTCCTTGGTTCTAGCACTTCCCATATGACCCGCTAATGGAACATCATGGGCCAGACGCAATACTGTAGCAATTAACGACCGTGGCACGTCGACCTGCTTTTGAACGGAAGACACTGTGACGTACATACGGAACAGAATGCCCCCCTGGACAAAAAAAGAAGATGACCCGTTTTTATATTTCCTCGTTTTCTCGGTTCGCGCTTCCCCAAAACATGGGTTTAATGATGGATCCTCCCTTTGTAATCTCGCCAAGCGCTCTGGCGTGATATCTAGGTTGACCGCTGGCGTCGCCAAAGGCCTAATCTTATCCTTATCAGCTACCTGTCGACGTGTTTCGACCGCGACACAAAAGTCAATACCTTTTGATTGCGACCATGCATGCACGTTCTCCTCGGAAGGGGAAACTACCCGTGATACATTCCCAATGATGAGCTGGGCGCCTGGAAAACAACCAACGACTGCTTCGACTTCCCCGCTAAGGAAAGGTGTATCTATCACTATTCTTGCCATGGGTAATTTTTCAATGGCCCCCGAAAATTGGATGCACGGGACAGTCTCACCTGTAAGCTGTGAATCCCGAATGCAGTCCCTATGCACTCCCACAACGGTAGATCCTGTATCTCGTAAAACCGAGACCGGTTCGTCCCCAACAAACCCCGGATAAACCCTAAGACCACCTCCTGTATGACATGAATTTATAACGGGGATCTTTCTCCCACAAGGTAAAACACCGGAAGATAATAACTTCTCACAACTGGGACACTTAGAATACTGTCCGCCTCCGTTGTCCGATGTAACACACGCAGCCGCATGATGAAATTTATTAGGGGAACATGGACTGGGGCCACTGTCCACGTTCGCCGCTATCCTACCTGCAGGGCAATTCACGCTGATGTGATCTGCTCTTCCGCAGTTCCAACACTTCGCGGCCCTACACTCGCGTGAAAAGTGACCCACGCGTCCGCAAGTCCAACACTCCGCTCCCTGTGCTGCACTAGGCCTGGGTCCCCGTGACCCATCGCGACCGGAACTAAAGTCCCTATGCCGTCGGTCATCGGCAAAGGTCACAAATCGCCCCCGGCCATTACCGCGACCTAGCCCTCCTGCTCGGTCAAACTTACCGGATCCATATGCAGGTGATTGGTGATAGCCCCTACGCTGCCCCTGGGCTTGCCCACTATAGGCACCACGCTGACGCGACCTGTCTTTATGTCCTGTCGGCGACCCCTCGACAACGGCGACGTACCCAGCATCTTGGACGTACGCCCTCGCCACTGGTTTGGACGGATGTGCCGTACGGTATGCTTCCGCCAACTTAGACGCCTCCTGCACCGTCGCGGGTTCGTTTTCTTTCAGGAAAGCCACCAGATCTTTATGGCACGACGCGTACAGCTGGTCACGGATCATTAGGTCTTTTAATTTAGTAAAATCCGCGCCAACATGCGCCAAGTCTACCCAGTTCGCGAAATATTCCGTCAATCTCGCGACGAAGGCAGCAAAGTCCTCCCTGGTATCCGCACGTGCTCGCCTAAACTGCTCCCGGAAATATTCCTCGGTACGCGCAAATCGGCGAAGCAGCAAAGCCTTCAGCTTATCGTAATCTTGCACGTCTTCGCGCTGTAGCTCTTTAAAGTAGGTTAACGCTCGCCCCTGCAATAGAGACGCCAGGTACGTAGACCATAATTCCTTATTTTCCCCCCATTGCAATTGTGCGTTCAGTTCGAACCTGTAAAGGAAGGCGTCTATGTCGTCCTTCCGGTCGTCGAACGTAGGGAGCTTAATCCTAACGCCACCTTTATTGTGTACCTGCCGCTCAACTGTTTCCGTTGGCGTATTCTTCTTGAGTTCTAATTCCGCGATTCTTACTCGCGCGTCTGTCTCCCGCTCTTGAGCTTCTATCTCCTTTAACTTTAACTCCCTCTCCTGAGCCTCTTTTTCTTGTTGACGCTCTTGAGCCTCTTTTTCTCTCTCTCTATCTTTAGCACGCTCATCGCGCAAATCCGCCTGCTGTTCTTTAATCCAGCCGCGTAGCTCCTCTCCCTCCAGGCCAAGTTCCTTACCCAACTTCATTAGTTGTTGGAGTTCCGCCATTTCACAGATTTATGGTTACGGTATATATTATGAAAACGGCTAACCTGTCGGTATGATCACTAACGATACGACCAGAGACCTGAGATCACACCAGATATAACAACACCCAATTGTCTCAAATACAATTCAGAAATTTACCTACTTCCTAACTAATTCTATATTCATTAAATGTATAGCACTATTAATAATAAAAGAGAATAGAACGACAAGAATGAAGACTTCAGAAGAAGGACCACAAGTACGTCAAGGACAACGAACCAGACTAGGACAAAGCTTCTACAAAAAAACTATAATGGGAAAAAAAAATGCAACCTAACTACGCCGATTACACTACAAGGTACGAACAAGAACAGAGTCTGAAAAAAAAGAACGTATCTACAGATAGGGAAGAAAGAGGGACAAGAGAATACGTCTTCCTGCAGAACAGAGAAGATATCGACGCTACAACTAAACAAAATTACAGGTCCCTATAGAACTGTTCACTGTGATGAACGCGGTTCCAAGTTTAGCCCACCTCCCGAAGAGGATAAACTACGCTCACCACAGCAAACCCGCGCCACCGCCCGTATAATCGATTACGACAAAAACAGAAAAACAGCGGAAAAAGACAGAAGAAAAGACAGCCCTCAATCCAGGGCACAAAATTTCAGTTTCACTTAACTTTCAGCCTTATGAGTTTAAGTCCTCCCCTTAATCGGAGCTCTGGCTGCTTGTCTCCTCAGGCTGCACGCACACACACTGTCTCTGTGAAAGTTTAAGTACACATTAGTACATATTTATAGCAATACATGCATCAATACATATTCATCAATATACATAAATCATATCATCATGAAATTTCCATTCATCCCAAGAACAAAGACAACACAAATTCCTACCACAAGATAAGTATTACGTGGACAAAACTAAAGTAACAAATGCCCACTGAAAAATACCTACTAACTAACTAGAACTAAATATTACGAAAATGGACGAGTCACAACGGACGAGCCCCCAATGTCACAAATCCCAGACTGGGAGATGTAATAAGTTATGACAGGACAACAATCACGAACGAACAAGTTTAACACTTAACAGAACAACCCATCAGACTCACACATTTATTAAACATAATTATACAGATAATAGCGCAATTACATACATTATATTATTGAAATTAACTGCCGTACAACGGCCTTATTCTCACATGCACTCTTCCTCGGATCCACAACCCGGTAGTTACTTCCTAAAGGCACTTCGGCCTCAGCCTCTCCCCTCAGGGTCTTAATAGCACATTAATAATTCACTGGCACCGCAGTCTCTCAATATCACCTTCCTATTGTCATACACCTTAGCATTCCACTAGCACCTCAGCAGGGCAATAGCACATTATCATTTCAATAGCCCATCAACATGGCAATAGTACATTATCATTTCAATAGCCCATCAACATGGCAATAGTACATTATCACATTCACGCTCATATCTACGTCCCTGTCCGTGGCCTGACTGCCACGACTTTATGTGCCTCTACTGTCCTGCACCGACAGCTCACTCTCGGCCCTATGCTGGCCTATCCCCCGTGCTCACCGAGGTGGCTCTTTGGCCCGTCCCCGACACCTACAAGAATAACATTACATTGGTATAATACCCTACCATTTCTATTCACTCCACCTCTCCTTACAACCCATGAAGCGTACACACAATAGTTCACCTTTCACTCACCAAACATCTTACGGTAACACACCTCCATCGGAGTACACAATACTCACTCGTGCTACAAATCCATGAACTCACTTTCATCTATCGCTCATGGCGCACATTGCTATATATCCAATATCAAGGACTTCCACATTCCTCACATATACTTATTTACATCATGGTAATAGACGAATATAATACATCAATCATAATTATCAATCATCGTTCTACCTACCAGTCATCACTGGAAAAAACACTCTCATCCGTCTTCCGACTGCTCCCCTTATGTTCGCCCGCTGGGCTCTTACTAGCGTCCGTTCAGTAGGACCTTCTAACTTGCAGTGATAGTAATACAGCGCTTTCGCCTCATTCAGACCCCCCACCACTCACAACAGCACGCTTTAACTTACTTGTCTACGTGCGTTAATTTTACTCTCCTCCTTTCCCCCCGTAATTATTAACTATCGCTCACTCCACTCGTGACACTCATTTATTTGCTTTAATCATTAAATTAATTCTTTGAATAGATGCTCTATTGTACAGTTCTTGGTAGTCTTGGTAGTCTATTAATCTCATCTCATCCAATGGGACATAAAGAAAATATCACTGTTTACTCCATGCCACCATTAAATCTTTGCTAAGGGAGCCATGACTGGGCACACCATACGCGCTGGGTCAGTCTAGCAGACAACGCACGCGGCGGAACTCTTCGCCTTTGTATTTAACGATCGATTGCACCGTCTTGGTATAGTTGGTCTTGGGGGATTCCCCAGTAATGTATTCTATTTATAGAGTCATAACTGTTTTAGAACTAATGAAATGTCGCGAGTTGTCCTGTCGATTGATAGAAATGCCGAGGCTGCGCGGGTTGGGGTGGCTGCCATTTTCGGCAAACACAGCAATCACCGTGGCAACGCCACCCGCCTATATCCAGAACTGGTACTACACCAGTCCGCATTATGCGGCTCTACCACCCCAGCCTCAGCTTTGGTCTGGCTCATCCATTAGTCTGCAGTCTGCGTTAGTTGTAACAATTGGAAGATAATGAGTTATAACTAGCTGAAGTAGGATAAACTTGCTCGCACTCTCCAGCTCTCTCCGTGTATCCCCCACTCACCCACCCGCTCTATCTCTCACTATCTCCCCTCCCTCTCTCACATAGGCTACAGCCTCCCTTTGCATGCTGTTCCTATTAGAGAAAAATACGTTTTTAAAATATAGGCGTCCCAGCGTCAATAATCATCAGTGGTTGTGTCAAGATCTGGATATCAACTGTAATCAGTATAGAAATGTTAAAGCTTATACTTTCTGCTGTTTAGTTAATAACTGGTGCCAAGCTTCGGCCAGTCCCGGATTGATGGTGATGAAACATTAAATGGCTTGGAATCTTTGAGCAAATTTTTTGTGACAGCGTCCTATATTCCGTTGTCGGTAAAAAGTCGTGAACTTTTGGGGGTTATACATTTGCTATATTACTGGAGACAACAGAGAAAGGCATATTACAGTGTTGTGAGTTTCTCTTATACAAATTACATTCGTTATAAAAAATATAAAGACACACAATATAAAGCACGGTATATTGACTGACGGTTTACCTTTCATCCATCCTCCCTCAGTCAGGAATATGAGGGATCAGCAGTTTTCATTCAACGTTGTCGCAACAACATTTTAAACACACAGACAGACAGACAAATACATGGAAGCGCAGACAGAAATATAGACATGTAGACAGACAAACGGCGAGACAGACAGACAGACAGCCAGGCAGGCAGACAGGCAGGCAGGCAGACAGGCAGACAGGCAGGCAGGCAGACAGGCAGACAGGCACACAGACACAAAGACACACAGACAGACACACAGACACACAGACAGACAGACAGGCAGGCAGGCAGGCAGGCAGGCAGGCAGGCAGGCAGACAGACAGACAGACAGACTAGCAAAAGCCACGAGTTGCCTGAACACAGACCCTGCTAGTCTATGAATGCGTGCCAGTTGGGGAATCGCCGGGATTTAATGATGGACCATGGTTTTCATTTTCTTGTGACCCGTGAGTTTGCAGCTTTCAAGGTTTGTCAGAGCATTCTAGTCCAGTATATCTGGTCGAAATTGGTCCGTAAAAAAAACATACATGCAACTAAAACTTTTTTTGAGTAAAATACAGTCCAGGAGCATATTGGCTAACACCATAAACAAAATTCTCCCGCTCAATTCTGCAAGGAAAGTGGTGAAAATTCAGTGAAAAGGTGACAAAAACTATGTCACAGACAAAATGGGATAAGAGACTACCGACAGGCTACACCGGGTGACCTAGTTCGCGCTGATAGCGCTGAATCGAGGCCTACCATAGTACAGCGCTGAATTCAAACCATGGTGGGTGGGGCGAAAAGGCATAAGCTTATTTTTAAGCTTTCAAATGAAAAACATCACCATTTATAGGCTTGAAATGCTATTTGCAAACGATATTTATGTATGGGTTTTAAAAATATATTTAAATGAAATACATCGGTACAGATATTTGACGTATTTCGAGACGGTGTTCACATAGATTGTGTTCCTTTCTCGTGGATGATTTGACCCTCCGTTTTTTTTTTTTTTTGGTTGTTTTATACACATTTCGTTCAACCCTAAAAATTATTGACTGGCACTTGCATAAAAGAATCAATAATAAATTTTGTATCTGCAATTGTTGATGATACAACCGCTTAATAAGTCTACATATTCATCAAAACAAAAATGCATGCCATTGAATATTATTTATGTAGCCTGCAGGGATAAATTTCAAAGAAAATCTAATTCTAAGAGGTTGAATGTCAATTAAAACTTGACAAACTTACAGAAAACTGAAATTTTACACATCCAGGGAGTCGTTGTCAGGTCTAGGTGAGTTCGAGCACGCGTCCCCTCGACATCCTTTGCAGACATCGGAACACGGCAGACCATCTCTCCTACAGGTACACTTCGATGTGACGCAGTTTGTCTTACAGTTGCATCGTACGACATTTAGTATCTCATCTGGTGCAGCTGGCATTTCTGTCAGGACGGGAAGATAACCTAGTTGGTCCCTGTACCACCCCCAGTCTTCTGATCTGTAGATTTCGTCGAGCCCTTGCCAGACCTTTACTTGGTAGTACACCCTTCTACTGTGGTGTCTCAGAGCTTCAGATGTGGATGGCAGCGTTCTTGGAACGACAGCAGTCCTGTGTGTGGATACTTTTTCGCAGAACTTTATATATCTTATCTTGTTTAAAGTGTCTTTTTCATATCCCCAACGTTTTACTAATGTCTCCACTCCTGCTTTCTCTATAAGTGAACTTGATGCTGTATTTAAAAGTACACTGGCCTGAGCCTTAATTTTGTCACTCTTTTTCATTTGTTCGGCCTTCCCCAATTCGTGAATCCTTGATGTGGTATCGCACCCTAGAAATGCGTGAAAAAATAAAATATTACTACATGATTCTGTGCCCAACATATTTTGTAGATGTTTGATGTTCCAAAGTCGGGCTTCCTTTTTGGCTTGTCTTCTCTGGGGACATACGAACTAAACGTCCTTGCAAGTCTCGCCTATATTATACGTTAACAGCACCAGAAGGTCAGTATCTTCGCCGAAAAGTGCCGTTTCCGTTTCTTTGGATTTTTCTTCAGCTGTCATGAGCGTCGCTCTCTGCATGAAAAGTTTCGTGTCCTGTTTCCTGCAAATGTTTGCTGAGCATATTGATGAACTGTTCTTTGTTTCTGATGTTTTGCAAGAACTGGTCTTTTATTTTAATTGAAAATCATGTCTGGAGTGAAATTGAAAGTATGAGAACTTGATGTTGCTTTCCGCCGGTTGTGTGTGGACAATTTTGTGGATGGTTTTGAAAATCCGTAAAAAACAACCGTTGCTTTGCGAAGAATTCCGAATATACTGATACTATCTCATTATACTTCGGATCTCGAACCCAGGGAATCTTCTGTAAAAGCCATCCTCCATCAAGGACATAATGACACAGTGGCAGTTTCTGCGGGGTGAAATGTTTTTGATGCATGCCCCATAGATAATCTACAAGTTGGCTCTTGTTCGCGGGACGCATAGAAGATGCTGATTCGAGTAATGCGGGCTGGTAAGAGCAAAGTTCATATCTAAACACTTCCTCGGACGTTTCCCATGTGGCCTCAACTGCAGTTAGGAGACTTTGAAACAAATTTTGTGGATCAATTTCAACCGATTTTCCTTTGATGGTGACAGAGGATTTTGGCAGCATCATTGTTACTTGGTCCATTTTGAAAACAAATTTATCTACAGACTTGTTACTTATGGAGGACAATACTTTTGCGCCAACTTTATCAGCTTCAGCTTCATCAACACCAGGACCAGCTGTTTCTCCTGTTGCGATGTTTCTTAGTGATACGCCATCTGTGATAGGCGATTTGTCTTGGAAATACTGCAACAGAGTTCTGATGTCCTGATCATCTTTCGCCATCCGGCTTTCATAAGCTTCTTTGTGCTGCTCACCACATTCAAAGCTGAGAACTGTCGTAATTTTGAAATTTTGGACTTTAACCTCAGAAAAAAGCCTATTTCCTTGCAGGAGATTTTGGTGAACTTCTGACACTTGATAGTGCTCGAGCTGCTGAGCACGTAGACCTTTCAAACGTTTTTGTTGCATGTATTTTAGGGTAAAACATTAGATGTACTGAACTATTCCTGTTATCTCCGCTTAAGAACATATCGGCTATAAGAGAGCGGAAGATGAAACAATATTGAATGTACTAAGTGTCACCTTTGACCTGGCCGGGGCCGTCTTGTTGGTGCATGTACATCGGTCAGCGCAGTCGTATTATAATGTATTTTTTTTTAATTGTTTTTTTTAAAGGTTAAATATTTACTTACTAAACATTTACTGTGTAAATATCAAATTCTCACCAGAAATATACAAATAATGAACATGTTTTCTTCTTCCTCAAATAGAGGGATACGCAAACAGACAGGCAGAAGGACAGATAGATAGACAGACAGGTAGACGGACAGACAGACAGATGGTGGGGCGAACAAATATATACATATAGAAAGATAGAGAGACAGACACACAGACAGATAGGGAGGCAGACATATAGACAAACACATAGACAGACAGACAGAGGGGCATTTTTAATTTTTTTTAAATTCATACTGTAATTTTAAAACAACATAAGTTTCAAAGCAAAACTGAAAACAAAAATGCATTTATTTCTCTATGTCACCAATGTACACTTTAATTGTGGATGGTATACACAAATATTTATTCTCTGGTGGTATAAAATATTTCATACTGTTGTAAACTACCAACTCATGGACTGATCAATCTCGCTGACATAGACATTCCAATTGCACTGTTTACATTGTAGTATTCTGATGGTCTCAGCATTCGCTCTTACCAAATGAATAATAATATAACATGGACATCATTCAGGTTTGATTACAACTATTTAGCCTTGGTTTAATGGACAAAAAGTGGTTTCTTTGTTTCTTATGTCATTGTTTTCAAATGAATAAAATCACTCACAACGGGAATTCTATCTGCTAAAAACAATCAGTTTCATAATTAACGAATTATAGCTCGGCTTGTGGCACTGGCAGATTCCTTGCCACTTGCTGTCTGTAGCCATGACCTGACCATTAGTGAGCAATATTTAGTTATAGTAAAAACATGAGAATTTCAAACATAAATTAAATATTATGTCCCGCCCACGCCAGATTGCCGACCAAATGAATTGAAAACAACACAAAACGAAACAGAAAACAAACACACACAAAAAAACCACAACAAAACAACATTGAGCTGCTTTTATAAAATGACCTCTACAGCAATGTGTTTCTCAGAGTCCCAGACCAGTTTCCTCACCTTCCCATTCCAATTCCTTCCCCTTTAGGAACTGTCATGTCACAATTTTATTTGTTGTTGTTTTTTTTTCAACATTATACTTTTACAGTACCATACTTCTTATTGGAACAGTCTATGAAACTAACTTGCCTTTCTTAAGTGCAGTCAAGTGGAGAAAGGAATCCACAATTTCAATGGATCAAAAACCATCTATTTGATATCATCCCCAAGGAAGTTCCTCATCTGACTGAAATTCCTCCCCAGTTCCTCATCTGACTGAAATTCCTCCCCAGTTCCTCATCTGACTGAAATTCCTCCCCAGTTCCTCATCTGACTGAAATTCATCCCCACTTCCCCATCTGACTGAAATTCATCCCCAGTTCCCCATCTGACTGATATTCATCCCCAGTTCCTCATCTGACTGAAATTCATCCCCAGTTCCTCATCTGACTGAAATTCATCCCCAGTTCCTCATCTGACTGAAATTCATCCCCAGTTCCTCCCCCGACTAAAATTCCTCCTCACAAATTTCAATTCCTTCCCTGCTAGGCAAATACCTCATGTTTGAGAACCACTGCTAAAACAGTCTACTCGCTACTTTACGGCCTGCTTGCCACGTAAGCTTTGATTTTTTCATTGCTACCTACTTTTTCTGCCAACGCTTTGACAGCTGGAAAATTATTTAGATGATCCTCGACAAACGGCTTCAAAAAGCCAGTGGTCATATCGAATATAGCAACATCGGCCACTGTCAGGCTATTCCCAACGAGATAGCCGGTGCCATTTTCTTTCAAGAGTTTTTCATAAAAGCCCAGGAACTTGGGAGCATCTTCTTTTACCACTTTGGCTTTAATTTCTGCTTTCTTGGCCTCATCAGGTTCACGGAAGAACTTAACAACGCACTGAATAAAATCTTCCAGGAGCAGCAGAGCCTGGTCAATTTGTAAGGACTCCAGGTTTGTTTTCCCGTAAAAGCCAAACTCTCGGGCGACGAAATTAGCCATGGCCAGACTTTGGGCGAAAGGTTTGCCATCGATCTCAAGAATTGGTATTTGCCCAAACGGTGCAGTGGGTTTCACTTTCGCCCATTCTTCTCTGGTGAGTCTCTTGTCCTCAAACTTTTTGCCAGCTGCATAGAGCAACAAACGGGTCAACTCTGCCCGCCCGCCGAATTCAAAGTAAATGAGTTTCAGGTTGGAGTTGGCCATGTTTTCAGTCCTGAAAAACAAATGAAACATTCAGGTTAAAACTATACTTTGTGTAATGAGATGCGACAGGTGCGACGGTCTGAAATTTTATAAGAATTCTCAAAATAGCTGAAGCAGGATAAATCTGCTAGCATTCTCCCCCTCTCTCCACGTAGTCCCCACCTCCGTCTCTCCCTATCAATCCTCGTCCTCCTCCCTCTCTCACATACAGCCTCCTATGAGTATGAGTATTAATATGCTGCCCATGCTGTTGCTATTAGAGAAAAATACATGTTTTTATATTAATATAGACGCCCCAGTTTCAGTAAACATTAATGGTTGTGTTAAGATCTGGATATTAACTATAATCAGTATAGAACTGTTGAAGCTTATACTTTTTGCTGTTTAGTCTATAACTGGTGCCAAGCTTCGGGCAGTCCCGTATTGATGGTGATGAAACATTTATGGTTTGGAATCTTTGAGCAAATTTTATGTCATGGCGTCCTATATACCGTGGTCGGTCAAAAGTCGTGAACATTTAGAGGTTATACATTTGCTATATACTGGGGACAACAGAGAAAGACATGTTACAATGCTGTGAGTTTTTCTTGTACACATTACATTCATTATATAAAATATAAAGATATGTATAAATCACAGTATATTAACTCACAGATAGATAGATAGATAGATAGATAGATTAGATAGATAGATAGATAGATAGATAGATAGATAGATAGATAGATAGATAGATAGATAGACAGACAGACAGACAGACAGACAGACAGACAGACAGACAGACAGACAGACAGACAGACAGACAGACAGACAGACAGACAGACAGACAGACAGACAGACAGACAGACAGATAGATAGATAGACCATTGTAAAAACACATGATTATAGGTTTTCTGTGATAGTGATATTTTACTCACTGAATAGTTTATGAAATGCCCAGCAAAAGCCACGAGTTGCCTCAACACAGACGCTGCAAGTCTATGAATGCGTGCCAGTTGGGAAATCGCCGGGATTTAATCAAGGACCATGGCCTTCATTTGCTTGTGACCCATGAGTTTGCAGCTTTCAAGTTTTATCACAGCATTCCTGTTATCTCCGATTAAGGACATTTCGGCTATAAGAGAGCAGAAGATGAAACAATGATGAATGTACCAAGTGCTGACCTTGACCTATGGGCCGTCTTGTTGGTGCATGTGCATCGATCAGCACATAAGGTACTTTTTTTTCATTCTTTTATTTTTTAATGCTTAATAATTATTATACTCACTAAACATTTAAGGTGTAAAAATCAAACTGTCGCTAGAAATATACAAATAATGAACACGTTTTCTTCTTTCGCTTGTGTAATCTGCTCTTACTTTACAAAATTTACGTGTATATTTTATCCACATGTTATTTATTTGTGTCTTCTCATTGAAACATAAAGACAGTGGGCTCACTTTTTCAGTCTTTCTTCTTTGACAATAATTATTTCTGGGTAATGCAGGCCAAAGTACATGAATGCATTCCAATTTTTAATGACACGGCATGCGATCCTTGTGTGCGAATGTACATAGTGCCCATTGGATAGACAGACAGGTAAACGGACAGGCAGACAGACAAATAAATGGATATGCAAACAGACAGACGAGCGGCCAGATAGACAGACGGGGGGACAGACGGATATATAGATAAAAAGCTACGTAGACAGACAGACAGACAGACAGACAGATAGAGATAGATAGATAGATAGATAGATAGATAGATAGATAGATAGATAGATAGATAGATAGATAGATAGATAGATAGATAGATAGATAGATAGATAGATAGATAGATAGATAGATAGATAGATAAAAATAGACAGATAGATAGATAGATAGATAGATAGATAGATAGATAGATAGATAGATAGATAGATAGATAGATAGATAGATAGATAGATAGATAGATAGAAAGATAGATAGATAGATAGATAGATAGATAGATAGATAGATAGATAAATGTCTTAGCTTAGTAATGCATGTATCTGTAATGTATTATTTCCCGTCATTGTACTAATGGGAAATAAATCTTATTGTATTAGTAAAATGGGAATATTTTCTTGGTTGTGTCCCATGATTGTATAAACATGGGAACTAAATCTTGTCGCCTTGGTAGCGGTGTTGTTTTTGCTTGGTTATGTCCCATTATTGTAACCTTAATTGGAGTGCCGTTTTAGTACGAGTTAAGAGTGCTGCCTTTTTATTATTTTTTTTGTTATATCCTCCAATTGTAAACGAACTGGTTGGTAAACCTTGTCGTCCCAAC